>JXTB01000647.1:28766-56871 GCA_002914805.1 Parasponia andersonii
ATAATAAGACCAATTACATCATAAAAAAATAAGAGTTAAATTAAGAATAAACTAAAAAATTTTAAAAATAAAATGGCGATCAAAGAAGCTATCAGAGTTTTTACATTTTCTCTTTGCTTCAGGCTTAATATATATATATATATAAATATTTACATTGAAATAACTTGATGGTTTATATTACAATTTTTGTTATCTTTTTATTCTGTTGTTCCTCTTCATTGTGATTAGAATATATATATATATATATATATATATATATATATCTATTAGAATATAGAAAAAAATATATAATTAAATTGTATCATTTTTTTGGAAAAAAAATTATTGTTAAAGTATAAAGTGTTTATTTTTAATTCAGAGTAAATTAATTACTTGACTAATTTTCACTTTCTTGATGTTTTTATTGATGTTGCTTTTGATTTGAAGTATAAAAAAGATACGTTATTAGTTAAATTATGAGTAATATATTCTGTATTTTATTAGATTAAGTATAAATTATTAATATATATAAATTATTAATATTTTTTTTTTACTTTTATATAATTATTTTGGGATCTGGTGTCTTTGGATCCAATAGTATGGCTGGCATATCTTTATTTCCAATATGGTTGGTAATGCTGGAAGTGATAATGTAATTGATTCATCGTCGTCAAATATTTTTTAGCATGATTGTGTCAATTAAAGCCCCCTTTATTTTGAAATAAATTTAAAATATTTTGTTTGTCCACATAATTATTCAATTACAGGCTATAATATTGTTGGAACGGTATAACCTTCCTTTATTGTCAATACTAAATATGGTTTTTTTATCAGAATTTGGGTTACTTTTCTAAAAATTGTTATGATAGTGAATCATGTCTCATCCTGTACCCTAGTATTTAATTTATACTTATTAGAACAGTAATATGAGAAAAGAATTTAGTGTGAGAAAAAAAAGAAATAATTTAATTAAAGATGAATGATGTCAAATGTAATTTTTTTTATATGAGTTGGTTAACTAGGAAAATATTAATATAAATTATTAGATTATATTTTTTACCATATGTTGTGTTGTATGTTGGAACCTAAATAATATGTTGGTACAAAAAATTTAATGTTTAATAAAGATAAATTAAATATGATTCTTTTTGTTATATAATTTAAAAAAATTATGAGAGGAAATTATTACTTTGTTTTTGATGTATTAGTTTTTGATATGTCTATATTCATATAATATACTATTACATCTATATTTGCAGCATGTATATTTCATACTCAATATAAAATTTTATTTTAGTTGTTAAGTAATTAAAGTATAAAAGTGTTTTTACACATAGATATCAAACACAATTATTAATTATTAAGATATTGTTACTGTCAATTATGTAAAAATAGTTATAATTGGTTCTTCTATAGTTTTTATAATATATGTATTAAACATGTTTTATTGTTTCTCATCATGAAGTGATTTGTAATTTTTTACTCCTATAATTAAATGATATAACATTATAGTACGATTGAAATCAAGAATAACGTTTTTTTCTCTAAAATATGAATTTTTGTGATAAATGAATATATTACATAATATTCTATAGTATCAGTGTCTGTCTTGATGCCATTTTTTCTTTGACATTTATTTATTCTAAATCTTATATTTCAGTCAACAATCCTATAATATTTGGTGTAAAAGAAAGAAAATTGATATAACAAAATCAAATAAATATTGGTAGGTCTTAATAAAGTTTTCTCTTATATATGAATTTTGTGATAAATGAATATATTACACGATGTTCTGTAGTGTCAGTGTCTGTCTTGATGCCATTTTTCCTTTGACATTTATTTCTTCTAAGTATTATATTTCCGTCAATAATCTTATAATATTTGGTATAAGAGGAAGGAAATTGATATAGAAAAACTTTAAATAAATATTGGTAGGTCTTAATAAAGAAATAATGTTATAATTAATGATCTCTGATAAAATATCGTGAACATCTGTCCTTGAAGCAAATTGATTAAAATCCACAAAACAAAATTTATGCATTGGAATGTTTGTTGTTAAGGTTGTTATTGGAGTGAATAATATTCCTCTGGCAAATTATAGCATTGCAATATGAGGAACGATTCTATATTTTGGCTTATTTAGTGCTACATTAAAATTACTAATTTGGTACACTTTTCCTTCGATTATTTGTTGTGAAATATAATCTACAATTCGAGCTTTGATCGTTTCATAAATTACTTCATACTGCATTTTATGGGGAAAAAACAAAGTTTAATTATTATATGATATATTTTGATGTTAATACTAAAATATATACATATTAATTAAACCAAATTATAATAAAGTATGATATAAGGTAGACTAATGTTACTTTTTTCACCTTATGATCAACCAGGACAAAGTCAAGATTTATCAGTGGTCCAGTTGTATAGTCATTATTGTATCAGAGTCGAGTAATACGAGTTTCTATTACTTCGTAAACCTCATTTAGCTTGAGATATCATATTTGCGTTATCATTTTTTTTTTATTTTACGAACATTTGAATATTTCATATATGAAAAGTTAGGAAGTGCATATATAAATTCATGTGAAAATGACATTTTAGTAATACTTAATTGATAGTATAATATTTATACTTACCTAATGTTGTATAAAATTTATTTGTAAACTATATTTTTAATATAAGTAGGATATTTATTGATAGATTCGTTTATTAATACATATAGTTCTTTTGGTGTTGTTACTCGTGATAGAATTACGTATAATTAACCATGTGTAAAGACTTCATTTTTTAAATAAATACCTAATTTATTTAGTGATTGTCTTTGACTTTAATTTATTGTCATTACATAACAGGTTTTTACAGGAAATTATCGTCTTTTTAAGGTAAATGACTATCTTGATTCATTTACAATCATTTCTATTCTTGTAATATATACTTTTTATTTTCATTATTTGAATTTATAATCTGACATTCTATGATTCTATTTGCTAATTGTGTGATCATAAGCCTTGTGCCACTGCATAATCTTATTGATTGATTTAAATTCATAGTAATATTATTAGAGTTCTAACCTTGAAATTTAATTTATGTGGTGGTATACTTTTAAAATTCAAAGTATATAAAAATTCTTTAAGGACATAATAGATTGAGTTTATCAATATTTTTTATTGAATATATTATTGTGTCATAACTGTAATAAGTTTTCGATCTGTTAGGTATTAAAGACAGTATATATTTATTTATATCATCATCAATTTTATTTTTTGGTTTTATCATTGCTTTGTATCATATATAGTTGATATTATTAAAAAAATTTCGAAGTCATCATATTTTATTTTCCAGATTTTTTTCAATTGGATTTGATTCTTATTGTATTATCTATTTTTCTAGTATTTTAATCCATATTGTATTTTCATTTTCAAGATCCTTTATTCCTTTTGTAGTACTGTTTCCAACACTTACTGTCCATTTTGAAAATTCTAGAATTTCTTTTTTTTTTTTTGTTTTGTAGTATTAGGGTTTTTTAATCTTACATTTTCTGTTAATGAAAACAGTTTAAAATATGGCCACAAGTGAGAATTATTTATATTTATATTTATTATATCTTCTTTTATTTCAGCAAGTATAATAGGTAAAATTTGTTGAAAATCACCACCTAATATAATTTTCATTCCACCAAAAGATTGGTCAAAATTATTTTTTAAATCTTACAGTGTCTTGTCCAAAGTTTTGAAACAATATTTGTTATTCATTGGTACTTCATCTTATAATTTTGGTGATGTTTTTTCAATTAATTTTGCTAATTAGGTTCCCTTTTTGATATGACAAGTGCAAAATTTATTAATTCATAAAGGTATTCGAAATCTTGAATGTACAATTATGCCTTTAAATAATAATAATGAAATTATTCCAGATAATATGATGGCTAAAATAATTCCATTGTTTGATCTAGTTTTGGTAATAATTGTATTCTATGAATAAGTTTTTCCTATGCTTCCATGTCCATAAATAAATAATAAATTTTCTTTTTTATTGTTTAGTGATTCTATATTTTATTCATAGATATAAAGTTGTTTATTATTTAAGTCTTTCTCTAAAATATTATTTTCTTATTTTAATTTATTAATGTTATAGCCTAATTTTTATCACCAAAGTTTATTATTTAAATAATCAATTAATGTTTCCGTTGGTAGTGGTAAATTAAAATTTATTAAAGTTGATGAATTCAAATTTAATTATTTTTCTAATTCATATGTTACACAATTATATAATTCATATTCTTAAATTTGGAAATTCCGACTATTGAATAAAGTTTTTATTCTGCGTAAAGTATCTTTTGTCATAAGTTTCCAATGATTTCCAAGTAATATTGTTGGATTATTTACATTACAAAATAGCAAGGTTATCTAAATAATTATCGTAATTGATATGGTGTCGACTAAAATGAGGCTTCTAGTATTGATTCATTCTATTCTTTATCATCTCATAATAAGCCTAATGTATTGCATTCTATTTGATTTGTTGAGTATGTTATACCATTAACGGTTCGTATAGATTCAAAACTTGTTGTACCTTTTGATAATTTAATAATAATTTCAGATAGTATAATTCTCTAAAACTTGGGTTGACATAAAAGGTTCGTCCAATTGAATATCTTGATTTTTTAAGAGTCTAAATTTCGTCTTTATTATTCCGTACCCATTTAGTGAGAAATTCTATATATGATAATTATCTAACTTGTATATTAAACTTATTTATTTCTATCCATTCTTTCAAAGTTTTTTTTTTTCAATCCCTGGTTGTTTAACTATATTATTAAGACGTTAGTTTGGATGTAATGTTATATTTTGCAGACGTGGTAAATGAATGGTTAAGATCTATACTGTTGGATTTTTATAATACATAAAATATTCATATAACCTCCATATGGCTTAATATAGTGTTATATATCGACAATTAATATAATTTTTATTTCATCTATTTCTTTATAAATAGTTTATTCAGATTACGTCTTCTATTACTGCTCTTGTTTAATATGGATTTTTTGTTAGGTATTTGAATAAACATTTGATTAACATAAATTGTGAGCGTATTTCAACATTTATATGAGTATGAAATTTTAAGCATAAATCTTTATCGCAAAGATTTACAAATCTGTTATATAATTTAATACCTTTTTTTTTGTATATAAAATATTGTATCTTAGCATTTATAATTGATGAATATATTTTCTTCAACAGTTGTTTCATTTTTAAATTATCTAAGGAATTTTTTTAAACTAAGTTTTTCATGCATGAAACATTTGTTTTAGCAGTGCCATATGGTCCATGCATCATAAATTCTACTACAATGTTGTACTCTTGTGGTTTTTTTTTTCCCTCTCAAAATCAGGTATTTTAGCTGAGAAAAGTATTTGTAATGGTTCAAATAATTTTTCATTAGAATATTGCCAGAATAAGAAATGACAATGAGATAAACTACAACTGGAATTCAACAACGTATAAATCTATATAAAAAAAAATAAACACAATAAAAAAAGGAAATATATTAGTTTAAATTAAAGATAAAGATCAGTAATCATTTTGTATATTTTGTTTTATTGCATAAAAAAATAAGATCCAACCTACAACAATTATGCCGAAGATTTTATCAATTTTAATAATGGATAAAGCTCGATTTAATTTCATTTTAAAAATTCTTGTAATTATATCTGGTCTATTTTTAGATCTTTTGTCAATAATTTTTTATTTTTTTTAAAAATGTGTTATTTTAGGCTACTTAAGATTGTATGTAAATATTATAATAAGTTAAGATTTCTATATTGTCTACATATTACCACTGTATCTTGATAATTCTGGATCATATATCTTAGACTTCCAGTATAGCTATATTAGAAGAATAATCTTTTTGCATATTGCTCTTGTATCTGCGTCACCTCTTGTAACAACATCTTAGATGTCTTGATAAATTTTAAATATTAAATTATTTTGATTTTTCCTGACATAGCCTAATCGATCTTCTTCAATAGAGGCATATACATAAACTACATATTGCTAAAAAAGTCTATCACTATTGAATAAAATATTATTCACATTTTCATATTATTGCAATTGATAACAATAGAATACTCTCATGGACACTCCATTTCTTAAAGGTTGTTTTCCTGGTCTATCTATATTCTAATTTAAATTGATTCTATAACTATCTTTTCTGTATAGAAATAGAATAAGATATTATAGAGCTATATAAGATAGATGTAATTTTGTGATTCTCTTAAATTATTTGTTTTGTTTTAGATGATAATGTCCCTTCTTTTTTCATATTCATCAATATCTCCAAAAATTAATCTTATATCATTTAAAATGAGGAATTTATATTGATTATTATCTATAGATCGTTGTCTTATTAATCTTAATTATATAGATTGAATTTCGTTCTTGTTATATTTATATTTAACCATACAGACAATTTTACTAATTTACTATTCTCATTAAGTATGTTAATTAATTTTTCAACAATTAATTCAATCAATTCTTTCGATCTATCAACAAATGAAAATGTTGATATTCAGTTTTCAATTTTATTTTATGTGTCATATGTGTATAACTGGTAGGAGGATCATTATTTGTTGACAATAAAGATCTCATAAGATGATGTATTTAACCATTAATTTTGAAAATATATGGACCATCTAAATTTCTTGTATTTTGTTCTATATTTGCTTCGAAAGATATGAAAGTAAACATAGAACTAAAAATTTGAATAATTTTTTGAGAAATATGTGCTTAGAGGCCATCCGTAATAATGAAATAATTGATTTAGCATACGAGAGGGTTTTTTTCCTAGAGAAAATTCAACTTTTCTATCTTTTATGGTATAGATTATACTTTGGTAGATAAATTCTTTTGATAGACTCGTCAAACTAGAACGACGTGCTACAATAATCAAGATCATGATATTTGTTAACATCACCTGTAATATAGTATTAAAAATAGTATTAAAAGAGAGTCAAAAGTGAGAAAATATATAATGAATTAAATTTATAATGGCAAAGATATTTCCTTTTCTTATTTTTATAAAAGGAATAAATAGATTACTTCATTTGTTGAGATTAGTTGACACATATGGCACAACTATATGAAAGAAATATTTTCTAAAATTATACAGATATCTCTCTATTGATGATCTAGAATATTATCATTGCTAAGTACAGAGTCTTTGTTTTATAATATTGCTAAGTACAGAGTCTTTGTTTAGAAGACAATGATGGTGTCATTTACGTCGATATCTTAATAATACAAAATTTCTCAGATTATCTTATTGTTTATCTAATTAAGAAAGAAGGAAAAAAAAACATTTATCATGTTAACATGTTTTTATTAAAAGTTTATCCAATAATATAACGATGCAATTTATGAATAAAATAATGAACATTTTATGCTAATTATATTCTAAATCATTATTATTAGTATTATAATTAGTTCAATATATTTGAGGTATTTGTACTATTTTTATTTATCCATTTTTGAAATTTTATTCCTATATATATATACTTTCATGTATAAGCTCTGTAAACCAATTTTAAATATCTATTTTATTATTGAAAGTGATAGCAATTGAATCGTGGGCACAATATATGCCCACAATATATAAATCGTTGAACTCAAATCTTAAGCACAACATTCTAATTCCATACAAAATTATACTCTTCCAAATAAAATACACAAAACATTAAATCATACATATGACAGAATTAAATACATAATAACAACAAAATTAGTTCAATAGTTTTACAACAAAATTAATTGCAATATTCTTTTCTACTCTTTTTTTGCCTTCCTTCACAATAAAATCTTTATTCTTTTTTTCATGAATAAAAAGATTAAAATTGTCCAGCAATCACGTATAACTGATTTTTTGTTGTTGTTTTAATACATACTATATATAGACAAATACATCTAAATAAATATATGAATAAATACAAAATTTGACTCAGATGTATGAAAGTGTCATCAATTTTTGGCAAATTAGTATGATAATGTATTTTCAAATCTTTATCTAACTGCCTAAGAAATTCTTTTATGGACAGATTTTTGGCAATTAGACAAACATATGAAAACAGTAACTAACATATAGAAAAATCTATCATATATATTATACCAATCAAATAAGGACGAAATCGTAGGAGTATGATGCAGGATTGCCCAACAATTACCAAGTGAATAAAGGCAATAGAAAAAATTTTTTTTCTTTAAAAGAAAGTTTAGAAAAAAATACTTGAAGAAATGAATATACAAAAGAAATGAATATACTTGAAGAGCAGAACAATGATGAAATAATATCCAACAGAACAACTAAGAAGCTAGGGAAATGATAACAAAAACCAAAGCCAATCCCTCAGCCAAAACTCACATAAAAACCAATCTGGCCAAATAACAAATAGCCAAGATAAAAAGACCAAAGAGTTGTACCCGTGAAGTAACTACAGAAAAGGATCCTAAGGAGAGACCCGCTGAACGACACCATTTAAAGCCAAAAAAAAGGAGGGGAAAAAACTAAAAGAAAAGATGTTGTTGTCATTTCTATAGTGAAATCAATTTACTGTTCAGTACATCTTTCTACAACTTTGAAAATAGAAAAAATAAAGATTAACAATCAATAGAGAGTGGAAAAAAAGAAAAAGAAAAAGAAATGCTATATACAAATATTCAACCAAAGAACAAAAGAAAGACGATTTCAGATATATTCTCTGATTTCTAATAAAGAAATGAAAAGATGCAAATATGAATAGTACATATCAACGAAGAACATGACAAAATTTAACTAAATCGGAAACTAATGACAAAAACACAAAGATATAAATACTGAAACAATGTACACTAACAAACAACTCAACAAAATGAACCAAAATTAGCACCAACAATAGAATTTAATAACATGTTTTAACAGTGGATAACATTTAATACAACAATAAAAAAATAAATGTCTATATAGTACCACATATAGAATATAAAATCTACATTGATTAAGAACAGAGCAAAATTTATTTATAACTCGAAGAAACAAAAAAAAAAACATACACAATAGATCATACCTGACACAGTCCCAAGAAAAAGCCTTCCAAACCAAGTTTAGACAGGTACAAGTTATATGAAGAGCAAAATAAGGGATAAAAGTATAGTAAATACGGTTAAAGAAGAGAGTAATAAACACAGAGAGTTTTAGGAACAACCAAGATAGAGATAGGTAGAATATAGAAAACATAATAAATGACTGTAGTATATATATATAATTAAGCAGCAGTATATAAAGTAGACATCGAAACTATTTAAAAAAATAAACTGCACACATGGCAGTATATAAAGCCAACACTCATGAACAATACATCTATTAAAGAAAAAAAAAAAAAAAGACTCAAAGGCTTACTCAACACAAAATTTTGACTTTTCTATGCTTTTTTTTATTTTTTATTTTTTTCAATTTGAATAATAAGAAAATATCAAGAAAGCATTACTTAACATGTCTCATCTCTTAAATATAAACTGACAGATCATCTAAAGCGGAAATTAAGATAACGATCAATACTAAACAAATCTACTAATAATACATGTATTAAGAGGGAAAAAAACTCATAAGACTAATACGAAATCTAGATTTTTTTACTTTATTTACCTCTTTTTCACCTTTTTTTTTCTAGTCTAAATAATAACAAACTATCAATATAGCATTGGAAGATTTCTAAGATTATTAATGCAAACAGGCCATCTAAAGCGAAAATAGAGGTGATAATCAACACCAAAAAAAATCGCAAAGAAGTCAACAAATGTCAAACAAAGAAAGTTAAAAAAATTAAAAAATTAAAAAGAAAAAAGACTTAAGACTTACTGAATACAAAACATTGACTTTTCTACTCTATTTTTAAATTTTTTTCCAATCTAAATAATAAGAAAATATCAAAAAAATATTAAATAACAGGTCTCATCTGATAAATATAAACTGATAGGTCATCTAAAGCAGAAATTAGGATGATGAGCAACACCAAAAAAATCTACTAATAATACATGTATTAAGAACAAAAACCCAAAAGACTAATACGAAATCCTGAATTTTTTTTTTACTCTATTTACCCTTTTTCCCACTTTTTTCCAGTTTAAATAATAACAAAATATCAATATAGTATTAAATAACAATTCTTAAATCAATGCAAAGTAACAAATCATCTAAATTAAAAATAGAGGTGATAATTAATACCAAAAAAATTAGAAAGGGTAAACAAATGTCAAACAAAAAAAGCATAAAAAAACAACAAATTAGTTCGAGAATAGTTTGGAACGTGATTCTTAAATTTTCATGACAAAAAAAATTAGGAAAAATGTAAGCAATTTCATATATCAACAAAGATAAAACCCTAAAACATAATAATAAAAAATACAACAAACGTCACATAAAATAATTTCTAAAGAATAGAGATTCATGAGGAAAAAATACCAGAAAAAAAGAGGATGTCCCCACACAACATACTACGCTCAAATCCAAGCAGCAAAGTGATAATTGACGTACAAAAAAAAAAAAAAAAGAAGCTAAAAGAGGAAAAAATATCAGATGAAACAAAGAGAAAAGCTGAGAAAAGAGATGTAGAAACAAAGAGAGAAAGATGAACAGTTGACACACAAAAGAGTGAAGAAAAGACAATAATGGTCAAAACTCTATCAGACCAAAAGCCGGCAGAAACACAAAAGCATCACTCAAATGACAAAAAAACCAAATGCAATCCTTCACACAAAACAAACATAAAAGTATATTTTTGCCAAATTATAAATAACGAAACTGAAAAGACAAAAAAATCACACCCATACTCTAACCACAGAAAATAATCCCAAGGGCAAAACTGTCACACCATTTAAAGGCCAAGCAAAAAAGAAAGAAAAAAGCAAAAAATGTTACTGTTATTTGTACAGTAAAAATAGTATTTGCACAGTAGATGCCTGTACAACTTTAGTCATATATAATAATAATAATAATGTTAATCAACAGATCATTTAAAAGAAAAACAAAGATCATAATTAACATGAAAATATCTAAAAAAGATAACAAATATTGAGTAAAAAGAATTAAAAAAGATAACATATTGTAGTTTATGCATCTCACAAAAAAAAGAGCAATAAAAGAATTTGTTAGATATTAATCATATTGAGCAGCAATAAAACAATGTATAATTTAATTATTTTGAGATATATTTTGAGAGATTGGAAATACAAAATAGAGAAAGATAATTAAAAAAAAACAAAAAAAAACAAACAAAAAGAAAGTATTAATAGTCATGTGAGGCGCACGCGACCGACCTTCCCTAATTGAAGGGCTGCAGCCGCATCATCAACCCAAAGCTTGCCCGCTCGTTCTCTGCTTCTGAGGCTTGACGAATCCGGCGAAATCCAAGAAGCTCTCGATTTCTTTTATTTTCTTATTATTATTATTAATAAAACTTAGAAAAATTTGAAACTTGATTCAGTCTACTATGGCTGAGTCCGGAAGCAAAACTTCCGAGTCAGTAGAAGAGAAACCCGAGTCAGACTCGGTCCGAGCTTCGAAGAAAAGCAAAGGGTTGAACATTGAAGGGTACCCAATTGAAGGGTTGTCGATTGGAGGCCATGAAACTTGCATAATCTTCCCGACCCTAAAGCTCGCCTTCGATATAGGACGGTGCCCTCAACGTGCCATTTCCCAGGACTTCCTCTTCATCTCCCATGCCCACATTGACCACATTGTAAGACCCTTTTTTTTTTTTTCTTTCTGAGAAAAGTTTAAAACTTTCTATTTGGTCAAATTTGTAGTTGGGTTTTCTTGCTCAATTTGATGCAAGTGTTTTTCCTGTATGCTGTCATTAAGATTATGGCTTGTAAGACCTTTTCTTACAGTATTACCTGACTTTCTCATGTGGTTTCGACCCTTTTGTGATATATATATATATATACATGTATGTATGTATAATTGTGTGTGTGTATAAATCCAGCTATGTATGACGAATTAAAGTCTTTTATGATATTTGTGAAGTTTGACCAGGCTCCAATGCTAGGTCCTGAGTAGTAGTAGACTAGAATCTGTAATTATTGGACACATATCTGAAAAGTTGTTATGGTTTTAAGATCAGGAAGCTTATAGTTGTGTTGTGTTGGGTATGGTTGAAGAAGATTTAGAGATTTTGTTCAATGAAAATAGCAGGAGCTTTCTTCTAGTATGTATTAATCAGCCATCTCCCACGTTTATTGATTTTTTTAATGAATTAAATCCCAAGATTTATTGGACAAGTTCTCAACTATAGAGGGAAATATGAACTAGAACACTCCCTTTTCGTTATGTTTTCATTTTTTTCTTTTCGTTGCTAGCATGGTTTGCAGATAGCTGACCTTCCTTCAACTTGAAATGTATGGCAGGGAGGATTGCCCATGTATGTTGCAACTCGTGGACTATACAGCATGAAGCCACCAACAATTTTTGTACCAAGTTGTATAAAAGAAGATGTGGGAAAACTGTTTGAGGTGCATCGAAAAATGGATCAGTCGGAGCTGAAACATAATCTAATTGGTCTGGACGTTGGTAATTTCTAATCAATAATGAAACTCAAATGAAATTTGCTTCTATCCGGCTCCTCATGGATTGCATGTTTCTACAAGTCTAATAAAGTTTGTGTTAGCAGGAGAAGAGGTTAACGTAAGAAGGGATCTTAAAGTAAGGGCTTTTAGGACATACCATGGCATACCAAGCCAGGTATCCAAAATAGTTATAGCCTAGGATTTTATTAAGACTATGTTCGGCTGGTATCTACTCTGAGTTTCTTCTAGTATTGGTTTGACAGGCTGTCCTCGATATATGGCAGGGTTATGTAGTTTTCTCTGTGAAACAGAAACTTAAAAAGGAGTATGTTGGCCTTTCTTCTAATGAGATTAAAAGCTTGAAATCATCAGGTGTGGAGGTCTGTCTTGATGATTACATTCATATTCTTGTTTAGTTTGCTTATTTTTTCATAACCTTCATTCCGATATTTTCTTTTGTTCTCTGTTCCTGCTCCTAGTTTGTGGTTAACCAGGTTGGCTTTGCTTATTTGCAGATCAACTACACTGTAACAGAACCTCTAGTTGCTTTTACAGGAGATACCACGTCTGACTTCATAATTGACAACAGTAACATAGATGTTTTAAAAGCGAGGATTCTTGTCATGGAGGTGGGTCGTTTAACATTTGCGTGGATACTAAATATTACTCGGGTGTCCATTGAATGAGGCAGTTTTATAAGGGAATTTATATTACAAATGTTCATTTAATCTTGTCTCCTTTTATATTCGTGTAGAGCACCTTCATCGACGACTCAGTTTCAGTAGCACATGCTAGAGAGTATGGACATATTCATCTGGCTGAGGTTAGTTACAGAATTCTTTTGCCAATTTTTTTGTTGCATGAATTACTAGATCTTCGATACAAGCCGTGTTTGTATGGATCCTTACTTGTTGATTTTTCTTTGAATATGGGCAATTTTCCAGATAATAAATCATGCAGAAAAGTTTGAGAATAAAGCAATTCTTCTGATTCACTTTTCAGCTCGCTATATGGTAAAGGTATGGATGTCAATTTTTAGTTCAAAAATCTCTTCTTTTGCATTGCTTGCCATAAATCTATCGATGAGCTTTAATTGGTGCTTTTCCAGGAAATTGAACAAGCGGTATCCGCATTGCCTGCACCTTTAGCAGGCCGGGTTTATGCACTTACGGAAGGTATCTAAGAAGTTAAATGGAGCAACAGGACTTTGATTTAATTTTTCGGCACCCGATGTTCGGTTAGTCATGAAATAACAGGGAATACGGTTTAGAAAGAACCATTTGACTTCTTTCGTGGCAAGTTTGATGCTTTTATTCGTCTGCTAAACAAAAAAGCAAATGACTCAACAAGTTTTAGTTGGAGGAGATATGCAAACAACCAAACGCAAACATATCAGCGTCCAGTTACGGTCAAATTTTGTAATTTGTTTCGTATAGTTGCTAAACAGTAAATTTTTGTAATCTAGATCATTCATGAAGTTGTTGATGATGCCTGAATCGATTTTTGTAACAAAGCATAGGATCACGTGGTTTCTGCAATAAACTTTCTTTTGCGATCAAGAGGGCAACGCTTCTCTATGCTAAAGTTGGATAATTGCATATGTAACCAATTTATTGGTTCATTTAAAAACAATTATCATGAAGAGAGAGAGAGAGAGAGAGAGAGAGAGAGAGAGAACACAACTTGAAAACAGAAATTCCCGACTTTATTCTAGGCTGGAGAAAATGGCAACAGGGTATATAACATTCCTCTGAGTTTGTAAAGCTATCTCAGTTTCTGCTCAACATGACTATTATAAGTCTAGGTAGAAGGCGGAATTTCCCATTGCTTGGTCAGGGGACCAAAATCATAGATGATTTCTCTGTGGCAAGACCAGACAAGCTTAATTGCTTCCGGGGTTCCAATACCTGCACCTCTGGGGTCTCCGGCAGGACCAAACCTATTGTAAATCATCATTTTGACATAGTTAAAACTTAGTTGAGTTCCTCATGGATCATGAGAGAGATAAGGGGAAAAGAGGTAACAAAAACATTATACTAACCAGTGATTCTGAGGAGCTCCAGTTGTTCTAGCTCTTAGTCCAGCATATGTAGTTCCATTTACTGATTTACCAATAACCTCCTGCAAAATGGCGTTTAACAGTAAATAAATAAATCCTGGGCTAGAAGTGAATTATTCTGATCTTCTTAGATCAAAACTAAACAATAATTCTAAACCACATGGAACAACTCAATACTCTTAAGAGGCAGCATTTTCAACTTCGAGTATTTTGTGAAAAAAGACTAGTCCAACTGTGGTAAACAATTTTTTTTTTTTTTTAAAATTTTTTTTGTTGGGGTTGGGAAGAGGGGTAGTTACCCATTAGACAAATTGGGTTGCCACTCAACGGGAAGCTCTGGTCAACTGGACAGTCTTTGAGGTCTGTTACTATGATTTTAGACATGCCAAGATAATGTGATCTTACATATTGAATATTTGATTATCGCTCTATGGACAAAAAGTATGTGACATATACCAAGTGTTTTTACAGCCAAACAAACAAATATGCATTAATTAAATTAACTTCATTCCAAACATTAACCAATACAGATTTCTCTGTTGTGGAGTTGGTAGAGAGAGAGAGAGAGAGAGATCCTTGCCTGTAGAAAGTGAAGGTCATTTGAAACAACAGCAGCCGTCAAGTGTGCATGCATCTTCTCAAGAATGTCCAACACCAATGGGAGTTGTCCTTCCTTATAGTCGGTAATTATCTAAAGGCCAATATATCAACGTCATTAGCAAATCTCTTATGTATGCATGCTATTGGAGTACGAATGATTTTTCCACGTAGTCGTCCTATTCTTTAAGAAATTTAACTTAGAACATCTAAAACATGCTATGTATTCTTTACCTGGAAAGGTCCAAAGATTTCTTTAGTTACAAGTTCGTAATTGTTGTCCTTCACAATTTCTTCAAGAGGAACATAGACGGCTGTTGGTTTAAGAGCGCCGTATACCAAGGGAATGGAATGATTCTCTAAAGGTTCACCCCCAAAGAGTAGCTTTGAACCTGGTATCAGAAGCAATTTAGTAATGTGTTCCAGAATTGCTCCAGTTGTAAACTGCAACCAGAAAATAGAGGCAAAGTCAATGTGACGTGTTTGGTTGACTTCCTGAATAACACAAGTACATTACATGTTACATCTAATGATAGTCAAGTCTCCAGTAGACATGGCAACGAGCTAAACAAGACAATTTCAAAATGATCATCAGTGGGAAAAAAAAATAGGGATAACAAAATAGCGAGAACAATTTGCCTTAGTCAACTTTAAATGTCATGGATTCTTTCTTCCAGTTGGCATAACAACCATGTGCTTGGCATCCCAGTTTTGATTAAATTCTTAAAAAAATATGCATTTGGATGGTTTATGGCTTGACTGCATAGTGTTGGGCACAAATGAAGTTTACACAGCACTATCTGACCATAATTTCACAAGCCAGATAAACAATAGATCAAAATTTTCCCAATTGGAGTCCATTATATGTTTTCAGGTTCTACAGTCAACCAATTGAAGACTAAACAAAGCAAACAGAAGTTTATACACGCATCTGTCCCTTAAGGTATAGAAGAAAAAAGGAATAAAATATACTAGCATAAGTAGCATACATACTGTAAGGACAGGACCAACAGTTAAATCTTCTAACTTCCTTCTCGCCGCAAGTGCTCGTATCTTGGTTATGAGTGAAGTTTTGGTCCAGTTCTGCATATAAGAGCAAAGAAATCAAGAATTAAAAAGAAGATCACTCCATGAACTCCGAAAGCCTCATTGCTGTAGTTTACTACAAACTCTAGATGTATGGGAAATGTTATAAAAAGTAAAAAGTGCCTAAAGCTTATCTTCAAACCCTTTAAGATTCAAAACAGAAACAAACCCAAGTACCCAACCATATACAGAAGCTTCAAACTGAAGAAGCTAACCTCATGCATAAATAGAATTGATTGTGCGGAGCACTTCTGACCACTGCATGCGTATGCATCCTGATCACATACCCAAGCAACATAATCCTCCTGTAGTCAGAAACCAACAACAGAGTTTAAAAAAGATGAGTATTAACTTTATTAATATAGCAGAAATGACATGTTTCATGGTAGTGAATTCATAGTAAGATACCTCCTGAACATCAGGACCCAAGATTTTCCAGTCAAATCCCGCATCTTCTAACTTAATGCGACCTTTCAAATCAACAGCCAATTTATCTGCCACTCTTGAGCTACCAGTAAAGAGCGTCATTCGTGGATTAGCCTGTTAACTTAAACAAGTAAAAACCACAACCTCCATGGTCCAATAGGCATTCAGCAGCTACTTATAAACTTTGCCACATAACTCGAACAAGAGGTCAAGTTAATATGAAAGAAAAATCAGACGCTTGATATAAGGAAAGGAATGCAACAGTGTCCTATCCACACTGCAGCTTCACAAAGAAATCAGTGGATGGCCTAAAACATTGTCAACAGCAAGGCCAAAAAGAAAAAACTTAAAAGCAGAAAAGGAAGATTGACAAGGTAAAAAAAGGATTCAAGAGATTAGTCATTGTAATGTGAATAAACTCGATAAACATGTGACAAAAACTAAAAATACATGCGAAAGCAATGAGACAACTAGGATTCATCGGGTTAAAACAAGAGAGAACAATGAGATATTACAACCAAAAGTATCAATCTTATTAACCAACCTCCAACAGCAGCTTGTTCATTGTCTTCCCATCAGAATTTATGAAGTCCACATCTTCCACCGGTAATCCACAGTAATGAAGCAGCCTCATCATTTGGTCCATAACAATGCTTACCTACAAAACATGGTTCCCATTTAGTGATACACAGGAACCAACATAAGAAACACTGAGAAAATCATTCTAATTTACAAATGGATACCAACAGATAGAGGATTCCGAAGCAAAAACCAAAATGAAAAACATATATCATAATAGAAAAAGAAGCAGCAGACAATTTTCAAATGCATGAATCATCTCCCCCCACTTCACCCTCTTCTGAAAGTTTATTAGCTAGTAACTACTATCCAAAGATGCACTTGCTTACATTGACCACTTGCAAGAAAAGAACACCAATAATCAACCCAGAAACAGATAGGGATCGCAATGACATACCTTGCTATCAACTTTGAGAAGGGGCTTGTTGCCCATATAAAGTGCACCCATCAACTGAAGTACAGGTATTTCTAGTGGAAAATTGAAGGGTGTAATGAGGGCAACCTGCACTTAAATGCATTTATATTGCCAAATTGTCTAAAGACAAAAATTCTATAACAAAAGACATGGCAAAATAGCCAAAACAGGCAGCATATAAATCTATGTATATTTTGATCGTGTATTTGACAAAATGAAACCTGATCCACATCAAAAGACATCAAAATATAATAATTACTTCTCAAAATTTAGTTATAGAATACATGGAGATGTACACCTGCTAAATACATTGTTTTCTCAAAAATTAGTTTTTACTGAAGACCACCCATCAAAATAAGGATTTCATTTCTAGTAAGCAGATAGATTCTGTTCATATTGAAATGGCTTACAGGACCATAAGGCCAACGAAACCCCTGACTTTGCTGTCCAAGATGATTCCCAGGCACTCCAAAAGAACTTGCAAGAAAACGAACCTGCAAGATTAATATAAGGAAGAAGGTCAATAAAAATGAAAAGAAGGTAAAACATCTAGAGAGACCGTAGGTGAAAGTAATTACATCAACTTTATCCAAAGTAATGTTATAGTCTAAAGTCAGAGATAGGACATCCTCCTCCTATCTAGTAGAAGCCAAGAATAAATGCAACACCATTGTATGAAGAAATTTTAGTGGTAGATTCTACTCCAGACTAAAACATTACTTTAAATAAAGAGAAGAGGCCCAGCGAAAACTTGTGAATTTAGTTTTATTTAAAATTAATGAATGCCCAAGCATATACAGAGTTGTTTCCCTTTCTTTATTTCTCCTAGCTTCCATTGTAAAAAGTGAAGGATCAACCTGTCTAATAGTTTTGTACCTGATCGCCAGAGAAATTTTCCAGAAACTTTTGAGTCACATAAACCTCCCCATGAGCTTGCTGGTAACTTTTTGGAGAAACCCTTTGTATTAACCTCGTAAAGAAATCAGAAACCTGAAGGCAGAAAACAAAAGAAAATTACAATACTGTCAATCTACAGTAAGAAAAGCTGCATTAGTTTAGATGGCAAGAAAAAAAAAAAGATTCATCCTTTCCTTTTGGACATGTTACCTTTGGCAGGGAAAGCATGTGAGCTGCTTTTGCAGATATATCTCCAAACAGCAGATACCTGTGAAAATATTGTAGCTCATTTTGCTTAAATAAAACTTCTACCAGTATCATGGTCTTCCAAACAAAAAGCTACCCAAAATTACATTGTCCTTCACCAAGCTATCTATGGGGTTATCTGAAGACAATGGTAATATATAGTTTTTTAAAAAATATATAAGAAACAAAAGAAAAACAAACACAAACCTTTCTGGGTCTTTGAATGGGTTGTGTAGCCCATGCTTCGGACACCTAGACAAGCTCTCCACAAATGGCTAGGAAGGCAATCCAACAATCACAAACATTTGGTCAAGACGCAAAAATAACAGCACATAAATGTCAAATGCTAATCTAACCATTTTCACAAGTGACTGAAACAGGATATAATGTTTTAAAAAAAGAACTAAAGTAACCAAACTAGGTTTATGAGCCTAGTTTGCTAAGTGTAGTCAATATGCTCAACAAAGGGAAAGTTCAGTTAAAAGGTAGAAGAACTAAATGCCATTATACACTATTGAATATAGATATACCTGAATTCCTTTTTCATCAATCTCAGCAACTTTAATAAAAGGTTCCCCATTTAAAGGATCCACAATTGTGTTCCAACATGACGAACCTGTCCATTTACCCTGCACTAAAAATAAAGAGATTTTATTTTCCGTACGCAATTATTTTTTGGCAGTTTGCTTTCAAATTCGTGCATGCTACAAAAGAAAGCAAAGAAAATATTCGAATCTAAACATTGGAAAATTAAAGGATCATTTCTGAAGTACTGCACTTAACAAGGATTTGTATAAAATGTTCCAAGTTCTAGTATCCAAATTTTCAGTCTAACACCATTTTCTAATGAGCATGGCACACCATGTACAAAAAGACCTTTCTGTTAAGATAAGGAACTAAGAATGTGAATCAAGTACAATGACGCTTGACGGTATGTTGCTAAAACCTACCCAAGTTGTGTACTTCAGCGGGTTGTGAACCTGATATCTCCTCAACTTCTAAAGTTGCGAAGGGTATAGAATGAACCGATCTGCCATCACACAAAAAAATGAAAATATCGTAACCAAATTCAAATAACTGGCCCTTTAGCACCATTACAGCATATCAAATCTCCCATAATAAGAAAACAGAAAACATTAGAACAATTTGCGCACGAAAAATGGACTTCGTGGATTGGCTCCAACTGCAGAGAATAATACGTATAAATCCACAACCGTATTGGACTATAACATTAGAGCCATTTTATTATGGAAAGACCAAGCGGACAGAAGAACTCATATCCATGTACACAAGCATAGCATGCACAAGGATGAAACGAACCACCCAACTGAGAGTCTGAGACTATCATCATATCTAATGGACCAAAATAATAATCAATCCCAGAAACAAAAGTTATACTCTCATCATTATGAGGCAATTTTTCCAGAAGCAAGGATCCCTATTCACCATCAAATAACAGCCTAAAACTAATTTCATTATGAAAACCTTGTTATAATCCAATACCATACTACCCACCAGACTATTTTTTTTGTTTTTTTTTTAATGAAAAAAAAAAACCAAACCAATAACCAGGATTGCCAAAATTTTATTTTAACAGACCCACAAAACCAAGTTCACCAATTTCAATCTTGGGGGTGAGAAAGCAAAGGACTTTGCATACTTGAAGCAGAAAACAAGTGTCATACCTTGATATATCAAAAGAACTGAACAAGCTTAAGACCCTATGAGGAGCTCTGGCGCTCAATTTTCCACAAGCTAGAAGCTTATTCATGGTGATTGTGGAAAGCCCAGAAGAGGAAATCTGTATGAGAATCAAGAGAATTTCTCACACTTCACAATCTCTCTCTCTCTCTCTCTCTCGCCAGAATGGACCCGAACAAAAGTGGCCGAGCGACCTTCAGGCTATCGCTCTATTAACTTTGAATTCCATATATAACCTTTTGTGATTTGATTGCATTTAACATTTTCCCATGACATCCCATATCCCAATATCACATTACACCAAAGTTTTAAGAAGGGGAAAATTAGTACCATGTACGAGGTGTGTGACACTTTTGCACACTGAATAAATAATAAGTTTATATTCTAAGTTATTCTGATCCTTTTGGGTCTCACCATTCCATTACTTGGTAACACGTGGTCGGAGAATGAAAAAAACAAATGAATAAAAGAACTATAAAAGCATAGTGATATGTCCAATTATCAACGCACAGATTAATAAAACTTTACAATAAACAGATTTTATGTGACAATTCGTTTTGTCACATTGCTTCCTTGGAGAAACAAAGCATGCAAACATGAGGCAGTGTAAAGTTGGCATAGTTGATAAGGATGAGATAAAAATACTAGGTGGGTGCTAGAAGATATGGTCTGCGAGAACTTCGCCAAAGGATACGGAAAAATATTCTCAACCATCTCGGAAAATGTGAATATTACACCGAATAATTGAGACCAAGAGAAACTCATCAATAGATTTCAAGGAATAGTGTGGAAGTGATTAAAAAAAATAACATTTGAGTTTTAAATTTTCATGTACGTAAATTACTCCTTACCCCAAGTTTTTGACGTTCAAAGAATCAAAACTTTTCACTTTGAGCTAACTTTGAGGATCAATTGGACATTATGATCCAACAATCAGAGGAGGTAATCTGCAGTTATGGAACTTTTACTTGGAGTCTTCGAAAGTATTGTATCATTCATATATATATATATATATCAACGAGGGCATTAAGGTAGATGTAAGGAACAAAATATGTCAAGAATTCGTAGTTTGTCACAAAAAAATCCAGTTAATTTATAAAATTACAGTTTAAGATATATACATTGAGTGCCAGAATCAGTAGGGGGAGAATATCAAAACGCAGCCAAAGAAAAAAAAAAAAAACACGGCTCTTAATAATCAATCATTCCCCCTATCAAGTGCACAAACCAAATTTAATTACCCAAAACAAAGGGGAAGAAAAATCTACCTCATGAACTCATTCACCTGCGGAACTAGTAATCAACACTCCCCCTATAATAAAAAGTACATCAATTGAAGAAACACAACAACAATCCCTCCCATTAGATTGTGACAGCAGCCCTCAAGAGCATTGTCCGAGTTGGCAAAGCCATCTACTTCCTTGATCGCTTCTTTGCATTTCGAGGAGCCAATGCTTCATTTTCAACTGATTGTCTACTCCTTTTAGCCGGAACAACAGCCTCTGCAGCCACTGAAGCTGTTCGCTTTGAGGGCCGCCCGACACTCCTCTTCGCGGGACTCTCTGGCTCTTTTGCTTGCTTGCTACCAGAGGTTCTCCGTGAGGCTTGTTCCTTCTGCCTGCTGCTGCTGTTACTCCCCTTTCCAGCCCCATTTTTCTTCTGCTCGGCCCCTCCCCTGCTGCTATTATCAGAATCCTTCAACGTCTCAAGCAACGACCCATTGTTAGACGACGAGCTCCGCTTCATCCTATTCAAAAAATTCGTAGCACTTCTCTTCTTTCCACTAGCAGTACTGCTGCTGTTGTTCTTCTCCTTATCTGTTGCTTTAGATGCCGAATTCTCATTGCTAGCTCCTCTTGATGACGTGCCAACATTAGTGTTAGAGCACGAGTTCTTGTTGATCTCGGTACTAGAACGGCTAGTGCCATTTTTGTTCGAGCTGTTCCTCGTGCCCGTCCTAAACCTGTCTTTCCTTTTTTTCTTCGTGCCGGAGAATTCATCAGCTTTATCCGAACTAGATTTATCACTTTGCTTCCAACTCATAGCTGATTTCACATCAAGCAATGCATTTGTCTGCTCCTTTTTCCTTTCGGCTCCTGAAGAAGATGTGGAAGCTCTAGCAGTGATTGAACTGCGCTTTCGACAAGCATTCATCGGGACTGAAAGTTTTGACTTCCTGAGCAACATTTCCGAAGGTTGCTCTTGTTCTTCTGGTTCCTTTTTCGAAGGCAATGCCCCAGTTTCGTCTTTCGGCAATGAATCGCGCTTGGTGGTGGTTTTCAGAGCCATCTCCTTGAGGAGAAGGTGCCGAAGCTCAATAGCAGCTTTGGTTTCTGGGGATTTTCTTCCCAAGAAAACTATGGCGTTGTTGAAGATAAGCAGCAAATCACGGAAGAACTTGCTCTTGCAGCCAGAGTACCAGCCTTCCTCGAGTCTGTTTCTGACCATGCCAAAATCCATATGTTGTCGAATCGTGTTGATGTACTTGGGTGTCCCCTGCAATAGTTCTTTGCTTTTGACATTAGTCTTATTATTATTATTATTATTATTATTAATGGAAAGGCTTAGCACATTTGTCTAAGAATTAGAAATTTTGACAAATTAGAATTTGCCTGGTAAACAGCTTAGTTTTGAAAACCAAAATGTTGCTAATGCAAGGACATTGACATTTTTCCGTTATTAAAAAATTAAAAGAAAAGATAGCAAAAGTTTAAAACAAAATCTTAAAATTTTAATACTGAACTTTGTCTATGTTTGGCAGACGTGGAAAGGGAGAGAGAAGAAAACATAAAGATAAAGAAAAAAAAAGAAGGGAAAATGACAAAAATGTGTTGTTTAGTAAGAAGGAAGAAAGAGAATGTAAGAGAAAATAAGTTGAAAATAAATAAATATTGGCCCAAAAAATTCAATCCTCCTAAAATGGAACGAAAATGCAATTGACTTATTAAACTACCCTCATACAACGATTTCAAATTTCAAAAATAATAGAAGAAAAGAAAAATAAGAAACAGAGAAACAAGAAACTAATTTATTTCAAATTTGCAATTTTATATATACTACTACTACTCAAAATTTTGTGTACGAGGATAATTTAGTAATTAACCTTTTCCACTTCCGTCTCAATTCTTTTTTTTCCAATTTGCGCTTTCACCCATTTTTCTCTCCTATCAATCAACACTTATCCTCACTTTCCCTTCACTTTTTTTTTCTTACTTTTTCTTGATCTTTTATTTTTTTTTCCTCTATGAAACATTGCCTAATTGCAATAGTGCAATTCCAAGAAAGTTTTGCTGCAGCGCCACTTAAATAACGATTGTTTTACATTGCAATACAATGGAGTCCGTGAATTTCAGCACTCTTTGTTAGCTTGAAAAGGATTGTTACTCAGAATTGAATAGGTATCGATTATGCTACTTCAAGACAACAATTTGACTGGTAAATTGTGGGACCGAAAGAAAGAACTAAAAAAAAAAAAAATTAAACTAAAAAAAAAAAAAATTAAGTGCCCATATTTATTGGAAAATAAGAAGAAATAAAATAGATAAAAAAGACATGAGGCCCACATTTATTAGGGAATTAATAAGAATAAATGTGAGATTATTTTAACCCACTGTCACTGACACATGTGACCATTCAAAAATGTGTCCACCCTTTTTTAAAGCACCAAAATTGCTTAAGGTATATTTGTCGATAGTTAAAATAGTTATACACATTCGTTCCATTTCCCAATAAATGTAGATTTACACATCTTTTCTATCTATTTTATTTTTCCTTTATTCATTCTCATTCTCCAACTACTTGTTACGATACATGAGACTCATGGTCATAGTAAATGTGACATTTTAGTTAAAGGGCAATTTGGACCTTTTTACTTGTTAATTTGCGCAAAAAAAACCATTTTTATAATTTGCACTAAAAAAATAGAGTAAAAATTACACAATATTAATAAAATGGGTTCGTATTTCACTTTGTTTTGGTTGTATAATGTTACTTTAATCTCTAAAGTTGTACAATCTACAGTCTAACTTTGTAGACTCCACGCCTTTTCTTAAATATCATTCGTTCAAAAAAAAATCATTGACATGGCTCCACGTCAGTCTACCGTGGAGCCTCCTCAATGTAAGGTCAAGGACTCAAGATGAACGCGTGACAAAAGTTCTCTTTACTTATAAATAAAGTTCTCTGCCATTATCTTACCAAAAAACAAAAAAATTCTCAACCATTAGTCCAAAAGTCCTTACTATGACTTATAGGACATGATAAACTTTTTTAAAAAAAAAAAAAAAAACAACGAAAAATAGATTAAAAAAAATGTCACCATGGAATGGATCAGGAATNTTTTTTTTTTTTACCAAAAATACTTCTTATTTCTGGCAAAATAATATCCCAATCTTTCAGATTTTTTAAAATTTATACTGTATGAAAGTCGATTTCATAATTTTAATAATAAAAAGAAAACAATACCCCTTATTAGATTAATAAAAATGTTAAAACCTAAAATAATTTCCAAAAATATTTTACAATTAGTTTATTTAACTTCTAAATTTAAATTTTAAAAGAATTGGAAAAATCAAAATATTTGCAAAATGTTTTCTAATAAAATATTTAGTATTTAAATGTTTTTAATTGTATAAAGATAAGTATTTAAGTTTTTTACTTCTATAAATTTACATAAATTTGAAATATCATTATATTATTTCGCATAATTAAAAAAGCATCAACTTTCGATAGCAAAGTCAAAAACAAGAATATGTATTTATCATTAGCCCATCAATTTATTCTCGTAAATAACTAATTTAACATAGCAAGTCTAACAGGTAAGATAGTGTGCCGCACATTATTTTCCGTAAAAATAATTGTTATGACTATTTTATTTTCCCATTTACCTCCTTTAAATGCAAACACTAAAATATCCGCAAAAAAAAAATAAAAATTTGCATTCACGGAAAAAAAAAACAGTGCATATACTATATAGTATCGATTTATATAAAGTTACTTGTTGCGCTTTTGAAATATTTACCTGGATTTCGAGCCGGCGCTCGAAAAACGATCCAGGCTTGTGAGACCGTAGGATCTCTAGGAAATCTATTAACGACTGAGATTCAATTGGGGCCCGCTTAGTGTCCACAGATTGATCCTCCGGTTCGTCCGATTCTTCCACCTTCTTCTTCCTCGACAAGCTAGTCGAGCTCTGCATCTCGCTACTACACACCTCTTTCGTCCCCTCCTCCTCCTCCTTCGACTCGGCCGAGTCACCACCACCGTTCTTCTCCGATAAAACCTTCTCCGACTCCTGAACCGGAGAAACCGCCGCTGATTCCTTCCCTATCGTCTCCGAACTCCCGTTGTAAGAGTCCTCCACGGCCAGTTTCCCGTACTCCCTCACCCGGTCCAGTTCGCCAGCCGCGGCGGAGGCCGGTTCGGCAGGAATCGGCGGCGATGTCGCCGGTTCAGGGCCGGGAAGAGCCTCACCTTTCAGATTCGTCGAATTCGATTCATCGTAGACGGAACCCCCGCCGGAAACTGCTTTATCGGCCATATTATCCCGCGACGCACCTTCCGATCTAACAGTCTCCTCCTCCTCCTCATCGTCGTCCTTACTCTCTTTCTCCAGATCCGGTTTTTCTGGTCCTTTCAAACTCTGTTCTCTCTCCTCTTTCAATTTCTCCACCTTCGTCTCCAGAGATCTGAAACTTTCGCCATATTCAAAAACGAAACTTCATAACAAAAAAAAAATAATAATAATCGAAACGGTTAGGGATCCGTTTTTACACGATAGAGATGTCGTAGCGCTCGACTTCGCGGCGGAGCTCGGCGACTCGGAGCCGCCGCAGTTCGTCGAGGAAAGGAATCGAGGCGGCGATGGCGGCGCCGTCGTCTTTCTCGTCGCTGGGGGCGGAAACGACGTCGTTTCGGGCGAAACGACGCTTGAGGTCGTGGTACTTGTGCTTGCAGGAGTGAGGGGTGAGAAGGAGGTGAGGGATGGAGGTTCGCTTGCGCAACTCGGTGGCGACGGAGTCCCAGCTGTCGATGCCGTAGCGGTGGACGGCGCAGGCTAAGAGGAGCTCCTCCCACGTTCCCCATGTTGTTTGTTTCTCGGGAAAGTTGGGCTTAGCCATGTTAAATGTGTGTACTGTGGTACTAGTAGCAGTAGTGGCTTCATGTGTTATTCAGTTATTTATCGATGAAATATACCATTTTAAGGGCTTTTGGGTCTGTTTTTCAAATCCAAAATGGCTCAGTCCAATCCCAATGGCCCATTCCTGCACGTGCCACTAATAAATAATTTAAGTAAAAGAATTAGTTTTCATTTATTTGTATTCAAAAGACCACAAAAAGTTAAAATCTAGCTAATAATTTGTCTTTGTAATGGTAAATGGAAATTGGGATTGGATTCACAACTCGATTGAATTTCTTCTATCTGAAGAATACAAATCGCGAATTCTGAAAGTAATTTTTTTTTTTTTTTTCTGAAAGGGAGAAAAGGAATATTTTTATGTTTTAATAGGAATAGGACATTTGAAATTAGGAGCTCCTACATTAAAATATTCCGTAGCTAGTAAGTATCAGTCGAGTTAAAAGAATGTAACATTTTGATGGTTGCATTATCTCATTCGTGGAATTGGTGATAGAAGTTCCCTACATAAGGAATAGATTTTAAAAGATATATTATTATTTTTATACCATATATTTTGACACTTTATTCAGTTTATATCTTCTATTTTAGTTATTATCAATATTCACCTTAGATTTAATATTTATTACTAATTTATACCATGATAATAATTTAGAACAGTTAATTTACCAAGATGATTTGATAAACTTATTCTCGGATCAATTTTTATATAGTTTATTTTCAATTTTTTAAACGACAACTTAGTAAATTAACTAAGAAAATTATACAACGAGAGAGAGAAGGAAATTTTCTTTTGCTAGAGTGAGCCACCAAATACTTTGATACATTTTTGGTTGCCGTAGAGTAGTGAGCATTATATGATGGCCCGGAGCCTTTGTTCCTGCCTTCCCCTAAATAACCTTTTAATCATACTATATAAACATATAAAGGGTTATGAAAGCCCTCAAAGTCTTTAGTTGCATATGCCTATGGTTCCATGCGAGAATCTGAAACAGAGTATAAAAGATTTTAAAAGGAACTGTTTTCTTTTGAGAAGAGAAAAAAAAAAAAAAAAAGAAAAGGAAAATCAATTACTCATCTCGTTTGTGCTTTTCTACGTAAAGACTGTGCTGTCTGCCATTTCTTTCTGGAAACAAGTTTGCTCTTTGGCTTCAACTTCAACTTCAACTCAGGTGAGAACTTATAATTTGGATCTATCATACCTGCTTGAATATCCTTGAAAAACTGGATATTCAATCTCTTCGGCCGCCGTGTCCAAGCTCTGCATACTCTAGTCCAGAGTATATTTTCAAATGCACCTATTAGAATGTCAAAACTACTCATGACCTGGAACAAATTAGTGTAGCGCCCATCTGGTCCTTTCTTCAACTTTTTCAAGGCATTCTCTA
>JXTB01000647.1:66750-97458 GCA_002914805.1 Parasponia andersonii
CCCAGAAAACAACTTTTAATGTATAAATTATGCTCATAATATATCGAAACTCAGTTAAAAACCATTTCAAACAGTACCCATAACATTTGAACATATAAATTACATACCCATTTCGCGGATTTCCGTCCTCCGTCTCACTGCCACGTCTTTTTTCTGTTTTTTCAACTTTTATCCTTTCTTCTTTTCTGCTCTTAGAATTTCAGCTCCTTAGACAGTGTGATAAATTCAAGCATGAGATTACATGAAAGATTGTGAGGATATAGAGGGAGAAATAAGGAGCTACAGCTTGGTTAAAGAGGACAAGAGCGACATATACATTATAAACCAAATATAAAGGGCAGAAGTGACATTTCAGGTAGGTATATGCATATTTTTCAGAGTTTTATTGAGAGAAGCATATGTGCCAAAATATGCCTCTTATAATGCATATTTAACCTAATTTCTCTTGTGAAACAGCCATATCTCTTCATGTGGGCCAAGCTTTTCTCTAAGTGAGGCCCATTACCTTCAGAAGCTAGGCCTTCAATTTCCTCTTTCATTGGGCGATCTGCCTAATTTCCTCTTGTTTTTCAGTAATTAATTGGTGGTGTTAGTCTATGAGTTTTAAAATGGGAAGATTAGGCTTTTTACGGAATTTTTAGAAAAAAATTTGAAAAATGGGGTTACTTGTGTTTTTTTTATAGTAAATTTGATATAATTTTTATTAGAAAAATATCATTTTCTAAGAAATATTTAGAAAAAAATTATTTTTTAACATAATAACTAGTAACCAATAACCAGTTTCTAGTAACCAAATATATATATATATATATATATAACTAGTACATAATTAGTAACTATTAACCGATAAACAGTTTTCAGAAATTAGTAACTAGTAATCATTTTAAAAATGATATTTTTCTAAAAATAAATTAAAATTAATAGTGTGTTTTCTAAAAATAAATAAATTAAGAGTGTTTTTTCTTAAACAGTTTTCAGAAATTAGTAACTAGTGACCATTTTAAAATGATATTTTTCTAAAAATAAATTAAAATTAAGAGTGTGTTTTCTAAAAATAAATAAATTAAGAGTGTGTTTTCTTTTTTTACACTTCATTTTAATAAAAGTATATTTTTTTCTTCTTTTTATATAACTAAATGTCTGAGTATATGTATTTCTACGCTAAATATATTTACGTACATATAAGAAGTCTGATTATATTAGTATATAATGTTTTATAATATTTTACGATTAGTATATACACAACTCAATGATATGTCAATTATTTTATTACAAGTATTTGAAAAATAGATATTTTTTAAATTAGGCCCAAAAATCGATTATTTTGCTATAAGCCCTTTTTAATTGCCGATAAATTTTATTGTTTTAGATGGAATAACAAAAGGGAACGTTTCGTTTACCTCGTAGTCATAGACCTGGGTTTAATCTGCCTCTGATTTTGTTGGTTAGGTATGTGAATATGAGCAACTCACCTTGTGAGAGATTCATATATCACGTGGGAATACATCACCTAACGAGCTATCTAAAGTACATCATCCTTTTCCCCTATGACATTTTTGTTCAGCAAAAAGAGAAAAAGAATTGTATAGATTTTTAGATAGAGAATTAATTCAAATTATTGTTATCAATTTAAAGAACCTCAAAATCAAAGTCTTTTATTTGCATCACATTTAAAAAAAAAAAGAAAAAAGAAAGAAGTAAAAACTCCATGGTTCTCATGATCATTCCATCATACATTGATGGCTAGAAAAGAATAGTACATTGGCAGCTGAAAAGAAGGAAGAGAGAAAAGAAGAATAAGATAAAGGAAGAGAAAAGAACATCAATAGAAGTGCACATACATAGACATGTAAGTATGTGTCTTGAGCCACGCAATATACAAACTGGGTAACGCATTACATGTCATGAAAGGATAGTAGCTAGAAAAGTGCAAGTAGAATAAAAGAGAGTTTTGGCCCACTACGCCTACACGGCTAGAGGTAAGCACTTGACTTTATCGTTTAGAAATTTAACGAGGTCATCGATTTGATATCGATTGCTACTTATTAATTAATAAAACAAGTGATTCCATTGCCATCATTTTTTTTCATAGTCAATTACAAAAAAAAAAATCCTGAATTATCATTTTTCTATAATTTTAACTATATTTTTTTAATTTGTGCAAAATTATACATCAACATTCAAATTTTTACAAATATTATTCCTCGATCCCTAAATTGATCGAAAAATTTCTTATCAAATATGATATCTGAACAACTTAAAATACTTAAAATTTATTACAGATATGGTAAACAAAGCAATAGATATTTACAAATATTTTAATATAATAATACAATTTTGTATAAGTCAAAAAAAATATACTTAAAATCACAGAGAAACCATAGTTCATGGTATTCCTGTTTGCAGTTAACCTTTTTTTTTTTTTTTTCATAGAACTAAGTGACAAATAAGAGAACAAGTCAAGGACTACCACTTCGAATCACATTTTTCTTTGGTGGGCATGTTTGTCTGTAATTTCATTTATGAGTCTTTCTTCAGCAAAAAGAAGAAATGGCAACCTTTTTTTTTTCTTTTGTCGGGATGATTAGTTATAGAGTTACACTAGGATTGATTCGAGAGGCTTATTTTTAGCGTTTAAAAAAGGTTAGAGAAAAAGCTAGAGTGAGAGGTATTTGATAAATTTATATGCTTTTAGTCAACATATTTTATAAGTTTATATGTAATTATTATTTTAAACATAATTTCATAAACATATTAAGATTATTATTAAAAATTAATTCTATTATAATTATACAAATTACATAAAATATCATTCTACAATGCACAAAATTTATAATTTATCAAAAACTTAGGTATTGAATATTTTAAAATTTTGTATATTAAATTTATAAAACGTCTAATTTTTTTCTCTCGAAACACAAACACAGTTGCAACAAGGCTAAAGCACTTCACAATAATATCAAATTGACCCTAGAAATATAAATAATATATGAACTTTGCTCGTTCTTTAGCAAATAAAGTAAACATGAATATTTACCGCACACACATGTAGTGGATTTTTATTTATATCAGGGCGATATTTCCTTTTATTGTTAATTCATCAGTTTTTTTTTTTCCTCCACTTTCTTGAGTGCTGCTGCCGATTCTCACCGTTTAACCATAATGAAAATATTTAATTCTCAGATTTTTTTTTCTCAAAAAATAAAAGATTCTTAAAATTGTCCTCTTTTAGAATTCTATTTGGAGGTAAAATTGTAAATGAAATTATAAATGTATATAGAATAATTGTTGATGGATTTTAAACTCAATTTTTTTAAAAAACAAATGGCCCAAATCTATATACCAGAAAATATAGGCTTTATAAAGAAGGCAAAACAAAAACCAAAAAATAATTGATTTCGGCGTTGAGAAATTTGAGATCTCAATTGCAAAATACATCATCCACAAATGAAAACTTGAAAAGTTAGATTCTGAAAGGAACAAAGATTTAGCACCATTATATATATATATATATATATATATATATATATATATATATATATATATATATATATATATATATAATACGGGTGGCTCTTATATAAACCCAATGAAGCTTTCTCCCTTCTGTGTTGAAGCCATAGTGAAATTTTGAGGTTTTTTTTTAGGTTTGTAACATGTTGGAGGGAGAGATCTTTTAAATCTCTCTTTCTCTTAGGGATTTATTTATTTATTTTTCCTTATTTTTTTTATTGGAATAAGTGAAGATTATGTATCGTAGATCTAGTTCTATAGATATTTTATCTTATCATATTATATATTTATGTGGGTTTTTGCTTGTTTTATTTTTTGTAATTTTGTAATTTTTTTTTGTTTTGTTAGTATTTTTTCAGATTTGCGAGATTTACTATGTCAAATATCTTTCTTTGATTTTGGTAAGTAATGGTGTAAACTTAGTGACTCAAACAGATCTTTTGTAATGTTTACCAATAGATGTCAAGGATTTATTATGGTATCTACTAATGGATGCTAAAAGTAGAGTTAGAAATTTATGATAAGACCCGACAATATAATTTAAAACTCACACGAAATTAGAGAATTTGGGATTGCCTTAAATGAGTTTAGGTTAAAATTTGGTTGAATCTGCGAATCGGGATAAGTTGACCCACCAATGCAAAACTGACAATCTGAACTTGGCCGTTTAATAAATGGGTCAATTTCGGGTCAACCTATTTATGACATGTATAATACCTATTTAAAAATTATAATATTTTTATTATATATATTTAGACTTCTTTTATATTTTTAAGATTTTATTATACATACATATTGAGATTTTATGTGTTTTTTATTTAAATTTAGTAAATATTTATATTTTAATGTCATACAATATTTGTAAATTTATATTAAATATGTTAAAAAAGTATATTTTAACTAATATAGATAAACGGATTAATGAGACATGTTAGGTTAACTTGACTTGAATATGATCATTTTTAATAAATAGGTTACAATATTGTATCGGATCAACCTATTTATAAATGCGTCGGATTCAGATTAGAATTTCAGACGCAATTATTAAATTAATCAAGTTTAGGTTGAGATATATATTGTTATATATGGACACTGACATGACCTGCTAATACGAATTGCCATCCATAAATAGGAGTCACCTGCAGCGTCTATTAATAGACGTCAGGGATCTATTACAGTGTTATATTGATGGACGCCTTCGAGGAGCTTGTTGTCTTTCGAGGTGTTGGAATTTGTTTTGTGTACTTTTTATTAGACTGACTCACACATCTCACAGTTGTAATTTTAATGTTATTGTTATTTTCTCTTGGGTAGATTTTTTTGACGCTTTATTTGTACTATGTGTAATTGATAGAGCTGATTAATCAGTTTTTTAATAGAATCTTACGTGGAATTCCATTAAAAAAAATAATATGGGCGGCTCTGTTACCACATCTTTGTCTCCTTTTCTTGCCTTTTAAATAAATAATTTTTTATTAGCAAAATACCATTGATTGAATTTACTTTAATGTGCAATATATATATATATATAAAAAATAAAAAAGAAAGAAAAAAAATAACCAACAAAGATAAACAAATAAATAAACATAACATGCACATTCCCAAAAAAAAAAAACGAATACTATTTACCATAACCAACGGAGATCTGCACATTCTCTCTCAAGAAAAAGGAAAAAGAAAATCCGCACACCATGCAAAAACAATTGCAATTATATATATATATACACACATTAACATTAACAAAGGATCTCTTTCTTCTTAAACGAAAAAAAAAAGATTTCTAAAGATAATGCATAAACTAAGATTTGTCTAGGTTTTGGTTTTTTTTTTTTTTTTTTTATGTGATAGATGTCGGAAAAATCAAACTGTTAGACCATATTTCAATTTGTCAAATTTATTTTAGAGTTACAAAATTTATTCTAGTATATATTAAATTTATTTAGGAAAGAAGGTCAGTTTTAAATGTTTTTATGTAAAATATTTTTGGTGACTTACAAAATCTAATATAGCTTAGATTAAAATTGTTTAGAAAACTGATCAGTTTCTACACAGTTAAAAATTTTATGTAAAATATTTTATTTGGAATTAAAGCTTAGTTAATTCTAAATTGGTAGCAGCTCTCATATAAAGCCTATAAATTGACTCTCCCTTCCTTCAGAAAAACACGCTTAGAAGAAATCACTCTTTCTCTTGTTTTTCTTTTCTTCCCAAAATTCTCTGGAGTATAGGCCTTAGAATGAAAAAGTTTGAGCATTTTCTTTCAGTTCACTGGAGTAGCGCTTGTGGTATGATAATCGCCGCTTATCAACCATTGTATCCTAGGAGACAGATGCCTAACGACCTGAAGTACTAATCAGGAAAAGGCGAATCAGTTTTAAGAAGATTGTGTGATACGCAAGCCTCGGTTCTTCCTTATTCTTCGAGTATTCTATTATTTTGATATTATTATTCTTATTTTGTTATTTTATTAAAATTCTAATATTTGTTTCTTTCCTTATATTTTATATATATATATATATAGGTTGCCAATCCAATAGGTATTTTTTTTCTTTACTTATGAGTAGGTATTTTTTTTTTAATCGTTAGATCACCATCTTCTGGTGATCTAATGGCTATAATGAAGTACATGAAAAGACGTGCATCATTAGTGATATATATATATAGATACATACTTTACCTAACAACTTAAATGATGATATATATATATATATATAGATACATACTTTTGCCTGACAACTTAAAACAGATTCTTCGTTGAGGACGAATAGGTTGCTGGAGTTTTTGGAGCTTTTGCTTTCTTTTGTGTTAAAAAAAAAATTGACTCTACTATCATTTTTTTTAACACTTAATCGCTAATATTTTTCCAGTTAGAGGTTTCTTGTTTGTATTTTTATGTCTATATATATATATTATATTGGTCTAGCTATTTTTTTTTAAAGGATGTTACCTTCAAGTTTTAATTTTTTTTCCTTTTATGTTAAATACTTATATATATGTATGTTACCAAGTTATGTTTAAGGTATTAATATTTTTTTTACGTTAAATATATATATATATATGTTATCGTTTCTTTGAATAGAAAATTTCCGTGTTGTAAATGTTACTTATATATATATATGGGACCAATTTGGTAGGTATTTTTTTTAACTTATGCATAGGTATCAATTTGACCAATAAAAATTTATCATGCCCCTTTTTATAATAAAAAATAAGAGAGAGAAATAACATTAATAATGCATGTCTTTTTATGCATCTCATTATAACTGTTGGATCATTCATCATTAGATGATGGTCCAACGGCTAAAAAAATATCAATACCTACTAGATTGGCAACTATATATATATATATGTATATATATATATATTACTTTTTTATTTGGGAAGAAACATTTGTGTTGCTTTAAAAAATCATTTAGTTGGAAATTGTTTAAGGAAACTATTGTTATTACTTGTTTGATTTTTTTTATAGGTTATATATATAGTTTGGAGTGTAATTTGGTAATCAGTTTATATTGATTTTTTTTTATTTTAAAAAGAGGTTATTTCGAAGAAAAAAAACACTTTTTGAAAATTTTCTTATTCCTTGAAAATTTTCTTTTAAAAGAAAATTGGAATTATTCTAGTCAACTTTAAAATCTTTTCGTTGGAAAAAAAAAATGGAATCTTTTAGTTATTTGAAAGTACATTTTCTTGAAAAATATATTTTTTTTAAAAAATTATTATAGGAAGTTTTGTACTTCGGGAAAACAGCTTTTATTTGGAAAACCGTTTTCAAGCTTGGAAAGGATTTTATTATACTTGTGGAAAACAATTCTAATTCTGAAAACTGTTTTCAAATTTAAAAAAATATTATTATTAATTGAAAGGTTACGAAATATAGAAATTTTGTCTAAGAAAGATAGATTTTAAGTGAGATCGTTGTGACCCCTTTATCGTCTTTCCTGTGAATTATCTATTGATTACTATTAGTTTTAACTTTATTTGATATTATGGTGTTTATACACAAAATCTAACATATAGTTTGATTTTTTCAGATATGACGACTAACCAAAACCTTGCTAATGTTCTTGCTGTTGCGCTAATGGTGAACCCCATTGTGGTTTCTGTGGCTACCTCTACAGCACTAGTTCCTTTGAGCCATGCTGAAAAACTGGAGAAATTCAATAGTTTGAATTTCAAGAGAATACAGTAAAAGATATTATTTTATCTCACTATATTGAGTTTTATTAGATTCTTGGTTGGAGATGCTTCATCACTCAAGGAAGATGAGCAAGACATCCAAGTTATCAGTGCAGTTGATACTTGGAAATATTCAAAATTTTTGTGTTGAAACTATATTAGGAATAGTTTATCCAATTCCTTGTACAATATGTATCAAGAGAAGAAAACGGCCAAAGAATTATGGCAGTCCCTAGAGCAAAAATATAAGGTAGAGGATATAAAGTCTAAAAAATTTGTGGTGGACCACTTCCTAGATTATAAAATGGTAGACTCCAAAACTATAATTAGCCAAGTGCAAGAGATTTTGGTCATATTATCTAAGATTCATGCTAAGAGTGTGATAGTTAGTGAAAACTTCTAAGTAGCTGCTATTATTGAGAAGCTACCTTCTGCATAAAAAGAGTTCAAGAACTACCTTAAGTACAAGCGAAAAGAAGACAACAAAAAGTCTGAAAAGAATAGGACTAATTCATCTTCAGAGGCTAAGGCGAATATAGTAGAGCATGGCCAAAGCTCCAAATCCAAAAAGAACAAGTCTGGCAAGGGCAACAAGTTAGGACTGAAAGGAGTAATTTCTAAGAAGTAGAAATTCCAAGGAAAGTGCTTTAATTATGACAAGATGGGTCACAAAGCTTCAGACTATCGACTTCCAAAGAAGAAGAAGAAGAATGAAGCCAACATAATAGGTAAAATCTTATAAGATGCTACTAACATCGACCTTTGTGCAGTAATTTCTAAAGTGAACTTAGTTAGGTCCAACCCGAAGGAATAGTGGCTTAACATCGGTGCCACTCAGCATATATACTCAGACAAAAGTTTATCCACTTACTTCAAACTACTTGAGAACAAAGAGAAGCTATTTATGGGAAATTCTGCAACATCCACTATTAAAGGCCAAGGCTAGGTGGTTTTGAAGATGACCTCTGGGAAAAAGCTGACTCTAAATGATATGCTATATATGCCAGAAATCCGAAAGAACTTAGTATCTGGTTCATTGCAGAACAAACATGGATTTTGTATAGTATTCGAGTCAGATAAAGTAGTTTTGTCTAAAATTGGATTGTATGTGGGGAAAGACTATATATATGATGGGTTTTTAAAACTAAATATAATGATTGTTAAGCCAAATAATAATAAAACTAGCTCTTCTGCTTATTTGCTTGAGTCTTCTAATATATGACATGGTAAACTAGGACATGTTAATTACGATACTTTACGTAGAAACTTGTATTGAGACAAAACTGATAAGGTCATCATTCCAAACGATTGAAAGGAATATGAAACCTCTTGATTTAATTTACAGTGATATTTGTAATTTAAAAACTGTATAAATAAGAGATAGCAATAAGTTTTTTATTACTTTTGTCGATGATATTACAAAATATTGTTATGTATATTTGCTAAAAAGTAAGGATGAACCTATAAAGAAATTTGTTCTCTATAAGAATGAGGTTGAAAATTAACTTAATAAGAAGATTAAAGTGATTACAAGTGACTGTGGAGGAGAGTATGAATCATCTTTTGGTGAGTTTTGTGCACAACATAGAATAATATATGAGGTCATTCCACTTTATTCACCTCAGTCAAATAGTGTTACTGAGCAGAAAAATCGTACCTTGAAAGGAATGATGAATGCAATACTTTTAAGTTCTAGGTTAGCACAGAACATGTGGGAGGAAGCTATTCTGATAGGTAATTACCTTCTGAACAAGGTACCTAGAAAAAAGAAGGACAAAACTCTATATGAGTTATAGAAAGGAAGAAAGCCTTCTTGTAAATACTTACGAATGTAGGGGTGTCTTGCCAAAGTGATTGTACCAAAACCTAAAAAGGTGAAAATTGGTCCAAAAACCATTGATTGCATTTTTATTGAGTATGCATAAAACAGTAGTGCTTATTTATTTTTTGTATATGAGTCAAAAATCACAGACATACACAAGAACATAATAATAGAATCAAGGAATCATCATTCTTTGAACATATATTTCCTTGTAAATCCAAAAAAAGAAGCAAGTTCGTCAAAACGAACATATGAGACTATTACTGAAAATAATCAGGACTAAAATCAAAATGAGGAAATTGAGACGAAACAAGAGAGCAAGCATAGAAAAATCTTATGGTCCAGATTTTTTGACCTATTTGTTAGACGTTGAACCTCAAACATTTATAGAAGCTATGAGCTCTTTAGAAGGCCATTTATGGGAAGAAGCTATTCAAAGTGAAATTGACTTCATCTTACTGTTGGGAATATGCCATAGAAAGCAGTTTCCTTGTTTGACATTTTAAATAATATTTATTAGATTTAAGTGTTATTTATTTGTTGTTAATAAATTCCATATCATGTCCTATTTATATACAAGTGATATTTAAATTTTCTATTATGCAAACATCTAGAAGTTTCCATGACTAATAATGCGTTATAAGAAAGTTATAAGTGCATTGAACTAGATCAAGTGAAAATAGAATTTGAGTTTAAGTGTCGTAACTTAATATTTCATCTTTCACTAATCTAGCACTATTGCAAGATTACCTTAATCCTAGTGATTGTCGAATTTGCTTTCATGAGTTTTATCTTTTTGACTTACTAAAGGACTAGTTTCGTTATATGGTTCGAACTCCGGTATATTGGAAGATAAGATATATGAATTGATGAAGAATACTTTTCATGTTTTGGACACTATCCATATAATACCACTTTGAGTTTTTTCAATGACTTGGATAATAAAAACCAGGTGCCAGGTATTCACTTTGGGAATTTGACTGTGTTTGTATGGGTAGTTACAAACATCGTAGTCAATTATTATCCATTAGATGAAAAATGGTAACTCAAAGGTAAATATGTACTAGAGGGGTAATACAATAATTTCACCTCACTAGTATGACATTTTATCGAAGGTATATCTGTAGATATAGTATATGTTAAATAGATCAAGTTAACTAAAGTGTTAATAAGCTTCACAAAAAATATAACATTTAGTCTAAGAGTGCAATGTTGGGCCTACAATGGAGTGCCCCAATATTAATGGACAAAGCCAGATTATAATTAAGAGTTAATTATGACTATAGGTAGTTGGCCCATTGGAGTTTTAGACTATTTAGATCCATAAAGTTCCTTGTCTAGCTCACACATAGCTCAATAACTAATTGAATGATCAGTTGAGCCCAATAAACCCATTAGGGTTTACATATCTCTAATACTTAAGAGAAAAGTTCACTTAAGTATATGCACAAGAGCCACATGCCATCACGTGCGACAAAGAGAAAAAGAGAGAGTGAGAGAGAACTGAGTCACCACAGGAAAGTCCTATGTTCATTCATGATTACTGAGGAAGAGATACCCATGGTCATAGACGTGCAGCCAAGGAGAAAGAAGAGCGCATTTCGAATCGTCCGCTCATCTTTTATTAGGAATCAAGAAGGTGCCTACATATCAGTTCATTCAACAAATTCCAGATAATCAACAAGAAGGCTTAATGGTTGTGAAACACTTCTAAGTTTTATCTAAACCAAAATCCATGAATTGATTTATGTTTGATCAATGATCCTATAGTTTATTTAATAAAGTTTCAAGAAAAATTTTAAAATACCTATTCTGCTGCGTTCTTGATTTGTTTATAAATTTGCGGAAATAGTTTTCAGTAAAATTGTTTTTCAAAATCTTTTTTTTTGGATTTCCAGCACTTGCAGAATCATACTTGGGAACTGATAGATCTTCCTCCAAGCTATAAACCTCTAAGTTTCAAATAGATTTTCAAGAGGAAAATGAAAGCAGATGGATCAATTGATAAGTAAAAGGCTAGACTTGTAATCAAAAGTTACAAATAACGAGAAGGCTTTGATTACTTTGATACATATTCTTCTGTGACAAGAATACTATTAATTCGGATGATACTTACAATTACAGCTTTGTGCCATCTTGAAGTACATTAAATGGATATTAAAATAGCTTTCTTAAATGGAGATTTGGACGAAGAAATCTACATAGAACAACCTGAGAGTTTTCTTGTACCTAAACAAGAAAAGAAAGTCTGTAAATTGGTGAAGTCTTTATATGGATTAAAGCAAGCACCAAAACAATGGCATAAGAAGTTTGACAGTGCAATGATATCGAATGGATTTAAAATCAATGAGTACGATAAATGTGTTTATATAAAGAATGCAAATAATAGCTATATCATTTTTTATCTTTATGTTAATGATATGCTCATTGTTGGTATTAATAATAAGGTGATCAAATCTACCAAAAGGATGTTAAATTCAAAATCAAACATGAAAGACATGGGTTTATCCGATGTCATTTTGAGAGTTAAAATCTCAAGAACATTTGATGGACTTATTTTAAGTCAAACACACTTTATGAACAAGATTCTTGAGAAATTTAACAAGAATGATACTAGCATGTCCAGAACACCAGTAGATACAAATCTATACCCATCAAAGAATAAAAGAGATGGTGTCTTCCAACTGGAATATTCTAGAGTGATAGGAAGTCCTATATACCTGATGAGTTGTACACGACTAGACATAACTTACGTAGTAATCTAGGAGTTGATCACTGGAAAGAGATTATAAAAGAACTAAGGAACTTAAGATATACTCGTAACTACATACTACACTATTCTAGATATCTACCTGTCCTTAAAGGTTATAGTGATGCAAATTGGATATCTGATATGAAGGACTCGAAGTTTACTAGTGGGTACATGTTCACACTAGCAGGTGTAGTTGTATCATGGAAATCCTCAAAACAAACGTGTATAGCCCGGTCTATAATGGAATCCGAATTCATTGCATTGGACAAGTGTGGTGAAGAGGCAGAATGGCTACGACAATTCTTAGAGGATATTCCAATGTAGCCAAAACTTGCGCCTGCAATTTGCATCTATTGTGACAATCAAGCTATAATTGATAGAGCACAGAGCAATATGTATAATGGTAAGTCTAGACATATACGTCATAGACATAATACTGCGTGACAACTACTCTTAATTAGAGTTATCTCTATTGACTATGAAAAGTCAAAAGATAATATTGCAGATCCGCTAACCAAAGGGTTAAACAAAGAGTTAGTGTAGGACTAAAGCCCATGAGATAATAAGTTGATATATTAGAAACCCAACCTAGTTGACTAGAGATTCTAAGATATAGATTCAAAGGGACAACCTAATTGTAAAGACTCAATTGAATCACTTTAGGGGGTAACACTTCTGTCTATTCCTATGATGAAATAATGATACCTGCAGGGCAAAGGATAAGCTATGCTTTTAATGATTCTTATGCATCGGAAATCCAAGTAGAGTAATATGGGTTACTCTTAATTAAGACAAAACCTATATGAGAGAGAAGAAGGCCCACTTTGAAAGAGAATTATGTAGAGATCAATTCCTTAGAAATTCTCACAAAACCAGGCATATGTTCATGGCCAAAACGAATATGATAGTAAGAACTGAATAATATTAAGATTGATATATGTATGAGATATGTTATCATTTACATGAACAACAAAATAGTTCAAGGACATCGTATCTATAGATTAGCTAGTAAAGTAAATATACTTTCACAATGAGAGGTTCAAAGGTATTCACCTATCTATCCTATGCAAGTTTCAACCATTGAACTCTATTACCAAGTCCAAAATATCTTATTATATAGCATTTTGTCTACTCTGTCAATTTCATTCATATGAGAGATTGTTGGAAAAATGAAACAGATAAACCAGATTTAAAACTGTCAAATTTATTTTGGAGTTACAAAATTTAATCTAGTATAGATTAAATTTATTTAGAAAAACTGGTTAGTTTTAAATATTTTTGTGTATAACGTTTTTGGTGAGTTACAAAATTTAATCTAGTTTAGATTAAAATTATTTAGAAAGCAGATCGGTTTCTAAATGCTTAAACATTTTGTATAAAATATTTTATTTGGAATTAAATCTTAGTTAATTCCAAATTGGTAATAGCAGTGTGATAGAGTTTGAATATTTATTTCAGTTTATCGGAGTAGCACTTGTTGTGCAATAATCGCCACTTATCAACCATTATATCTTGGAAGATAGATGCCTAACGACCTCAAGCACCGATTGAGAGAAATGAATCAATTTTAAGGAGATTGTATGATACACAAGCCTCAGTTCCTTCTTTTTATTTGAGTGCTTTATTGTTTTGGTATTGTTATTATTATTTTGTTACTTTATTCAAATTTTAGTGTTTGTTTATTCCTTTATATGTTATATATACATACTTTGCCTAACAATAAATATATAAAATTTGGTGGTTGTAACTTATTCCAAAAATTTCCAGATTTTGTATTTTTTATAATTCTTTGTCATGATGGAAGAGAAAAACTAAAGTGGAAATTTTCTAAAATTTATGAGGGAAAAAATTTTGTGGATGATAAGATAAATTGTTAATTATAATCTCCATGGATCTTTTTGGAATTAATGAGGGGTGGGGAGAGGAAAATCAAAATTTTAAAATTTAAAGAGTATGCATATTTAGAAAACATAGGTATGGCAATAGACTCATCTATATAATATTACCCTTACGAATGATAGGCTAATACGTGTATTTCTAACACAGATTACCATAATTATCCCTTTAGTTTTAAAGAGATCCGTTCGTTATATATGATCAAAAATACAAAAAGCCAAAAAGGAAGAAAAAAGGAAAACATATGATTCATATAAGTTTTGCAAAACAGATAACGAAACCATGCTTAAATACAGTTTCAATTTTTTGTTTTTTAAAAATTTTGTTTATGTTTTTAAATTTTTAAAATAAGAAACTTACCAAATCGCCTCAAAATTTAAAAAATAAAAAACATAAACATGCTTGGTAAATAAAACATTTAGTTAGACAAATACCATTTTTTAATTTTATTTAGAAAAATATCATTTTAATTTATTTTGAAAAATGCCATTTATAAAAATACTACTTTTATAATTTTATTTAGCTTTATATTAATGTAAAATTTTTATTTATAACAATATTACTCTAAAATATTTATTTAGATATACCACTTTCTGGTTTTACTTTTTGTTTTAAAAAATTTTGCAAGTGAAATGTTTTCACTTTTCTTACTTTCTAAAATTTTGTACAATGTTTTTAAATAGAAACGAAAAAAAAAATTACCAAGCATGTTTTTTTTAAAAAAATCATAAATTTTTAGTTATTTAAATAGAAAACAAAAAATAAAAATATATCTAAACAAGCCTTAAAGCATCCATTTTGGTAATTGTTTTAGTTTTTGGAGAAGAATAATGTATTTTAGCGAGTAAAGAGAGATACTTTTTATTTGTTTTTGCATGACTCAATCACAAATATATCTAGAATTAATCATAGGAAAATTATACATTATATGGTATTTCTCAAAAAAAAAATTGAAAAATATAGTGGTTAGTGTTTTTTTTAAGGTGCGGTATGATTTTTATTAGAAAAATATCGTTTTGAAAAAACTATTTAGAAAAATATCATTTTTTAAAATAGGAAGAATAAATATCCTTTGCCAAGAATTGACAAATTGTTTGACCAATTTGGTAGATCTAAATTCTTTTGAAAGATAGACTTGAAATTTGGGTACCACCAACTGAAGATTCGTGAAGAAGTCATACCGAAAACTGCATTTAGAACTCGATATAGTCATTTTGAGTTTCTAATTATGCCTTTCGGATTAATGAATGTATCTACAGTGTTTATGGACCTGATGAATAGAATCTTCAGGCCTTATTTGGATAGATTTGTGGTTGTGTTCATTGACGATATTCTGATTTACTCTAAGACTCGGGAAGAACATACTGAACATTAAAGATCGTGCTTCATACCTTAAGGGATCACCAGTTATATGCCAAGAGATCAAAATATGATTTCTAGATGACAGAAGTTAAATTCTTGGGCCATGTGATTTCTTAAAATGGTATCTTAGTTGACCCGTTTAAGACAGAGTCGATTTTAGGATGGGAAAGACCGAGCAATGTTACTAAGGTGTGGAGTTTTCTTAGTTTAGCTGATTATTATTGTCATTTTGTGGAGAACTTTTCAAGCATTACATCACCTCTAACCAAGTTAACAAGGAAAGATATCAAGTTTACTTGGCATGATGAGTGTGATATAGCGTTCATGAAATTGAAAGAAAAACTAATAACTACACCTATTCTGATTGTCCCTGACAGTAGTAAATTATATATGGTGTACACAGATGCTTTTGATTCAAGATTAGGCTGTGTTTTAACGCAGAGTGGCAGAGTTGTAACTTATACTTTTCGCGAGTTAAAACCGCATGAGAAGAACTATCCAACTCATGATCTTTACCCTCAAGATCTGGAGATGTTATCTATATGGTGTTAAGTTTGATATCTATTCCGATCACAAGAGTTTGAAATATCTCTTCAGTTAATGTGACTTGACTTTGAGACAGAGGAGATAGGTGGATTATATGGAGGACTATGATTTCAATCTTCAGTATCACCCTCGAAAGACAAATGTAGTAGTAGATGCCTTGACCTGTAAATCTCATAGTATACTTGCTTCTTTGATACTTGAAGAGTGCAAAAATTCAATCACTATTGGCGATTATAATTTGGAGTTTCGAGAAAAATGAAGTTGCTTATGTTAACAACATAGTGGTTACTCCTTCACTTCTTTAGATAGTTCAGCAAAGTTAATGGTAAGATCGTGAATTGAGAAAAATCTGGAACCAACTCCAAATGGTGAGAAACTATATAGTTGGAGCATTAATAGAGAAGAATTTGTACTTTTTAAAGGAAAGTTAGCTGTAGTTAATGACCTACATCTTCAAAAAACTATCTTGACTGAAACTTATAAATCCAAGTTTGCAATACATCCCCATAGTACTAAGATATACCATGATTTAAAAAGGCAGTATTGGTGAAAGGGCATGAAATGGGACGTAGGTTCTTTTATAGTTAAGTGTATTATCTGTCAGCAAGTCAAAGCAGAACATCAAAAACTAGCTTGATTACTTCAGCCATTGCCTATCCTAAAATGAAAATAGGATAAGATTACTATGGATTTTGTAATGAGATTATCAAGGACTCAAAGGAAAAATGACGTAGTTTAGGTAATTATTGATCGAATGACTAAAACTGCCTACTTTATACTGATTCAAATTGACTATTCTCTTAACAAACTCAGTCGTCTATATATGGATCACATTGTTCATTTGTATGGAGTACTTTCTAGCATAGTCTCTGATATAGATCCAAGATTTACGTTCAAGTTCTAGAGAGCTTTACAGGAAGCTTTGGGAACAAAATTAAATCTTGGTACTGCTCATCACCCACAAACAGATAGCTAATTTGAGAGAACAATTTAGATTCTAGAGGATATGCTTCGCTTATGCATATTGGATTTTGGTAGAAGCTAGGATGATTACTTGTCGTTAGTGGAATTTTCATACAACAACAACTACCAAACCGGTTTGAGTATAGCTTCATATGAGGTATTATATGGTAGACCATTCAGGTCACCTTTGTGCTAGGCTGAAATAGAGGAACAAGTTACTCTTGGGCCAGAACTGATACAAGAGACTATTGAAAGGTCAACATGATAAGAGGAAGACTTAAAGTTATTTAGATTCGCCAAAAGAGCTATGCAGATGCCCTAAGACGAGAAATAGAGTTTGATATTGGTGACCAAGTATTTCTAAAAATCACACCAAGATGCGGAGTCACTAGATTTGGAATTAAAGGAAAGTTAGCTCTAAGATATGTTGGGCCATTTATGATTATTGCAAGAATTGGGCCAGTAGCATATCGATTGTACTTACCACCACAACTGGGTCATGTACACAATGTCTTCTATGTTTCAATGCTGAAGAAGTATGTTTCTGACCTATCCCATGTAATTCAATACGTAGAGATACTAATTCAAGAGGATATCACTTATGAAGAACAACCAGTTCAGATAATAGGAAAAGAATTCAAAGTGCTTCATAATAGGAAAATTTCACTTGTCAAAATTCTTTAGAATCATCAAAGAAAGAGGAAGCCACTTGAGAACTCAAGATAGAGATGTGTGAAAAATATCCTCACTTTTTTAATTTTCAGCTTGATGTTGTACTTTGAGTTTATATCTTGTACTTAAATTTCGGGACGAAATTATTTTAAGGAGGTAATGATGTAAAACCCCTTAAAATAAACAAGGATATTTTGGTCTTTTAACAAATTTAAATTTAAATTTAAAAATAATAATAATATTGGATGAATTTGGACAGAATATTGGTCTAGATTCATTTGGGAAATAAGGGTGAAGAAAGTTTTAAAATTGGGGTCAAAGTATAATTATTTTAGGATATTTTTTATAAGATTTTCAGAAAACTGGGTTCAGGTACAAATAAGCAAAAAAATGCTCAATTAACTAGAAACTGACATGTAGCGCTATAATTTCAAAAATTGCTCTTAAATTCCTCATATTTCACTTCTTCTCCAACGATGTCCCCGCGACACATCCCTACTGCCAGCCACCGTCGCTCTTCCTCCGACTACTGTTGAAGCTCGCCACTAACCAGAAATGATGTGCCATCATCAGACAAAGAAGTTGCCACCGGAAGTAGTCTCATCGAAGTTTGCGATCGCCGGAAAACAACAAAAAATATCGCGGGTGGTTTTGCTCGCCGGATATGATTCCGGCCACTATTCGTCGCGAAATCAGTCGTCATGGACTCCTCTCCTCACGGGCAATCTCGTGGTAAGTGTCTCGTGTCTCGATTTACTCTGTTTGATTTAATTTTGTTAGACATTTTTGTGTGTAAATAATTTCAGAGTTAATTTTTTGATCAGACCGTTAGATTTTGAAACTAATATCATTTTTAGAACCTACGTTGAAAATGGTAAAAAATGGTGTATATATATATATATATTGATTATGTTTTGAAATGGGCATGAAAAATGAAATTGAACAGAAGAGTATGGAAAGTCTGAGTACCAATTATGTTGAAAATGTTCCGATTCAGATGACTTCTGAACTTAGCAACTCAGTACTTCTCACACGTACCTGGTTCAAGAGCAATACTTGCCAACTCAGTGAACTCTATCAAGTACTCATTCACAGTTCCGTTACCTTGAATCAACGTCTTAAACCGGTTCACCACTTCATCTTGTTGATCCTCATTGGCATACTGGGCCTTGAAAATCCGTTCAAAGTCTTCTCAAGTCAGACCCATAACATATTGCATCCGTTCTACTGTCTCCCACCAGCGAATGGCACTTTCTGCTAAACGAGTAACAGCAAACATAGCCCAAAACTCAACTGGAATACCAAGAGCCCGAAAATGCCTCTCCATCTCACGCAACCAAGTAATTGCTGTGAGAGCTCCTGGCCTACCATCAAACTGCCCTGGTTGGAGATGCATGAACCGCTAGAGATGATCAGACTAATCTCACTGATGGTTCCTCGGAGCTAGAGGCTGATAGTCTGAATTGCTCATTTGGGTGAATACCTGCTGCATTGCCTCGATCAAATGAGTGAAATCCGAACGAAGAGGTTCGGCACCTGGCTGGTGCCTTGGAACTCTTCTTGGAGGCATCCTTAAAAGTCTGAAACAATATATCAAACTATTAATGCGATAATAATGAATGCTTGTCATAAAATCAACTTCAATCTAGTTTAATGGTGATACATCCGAGCTGTTAAACTCAAAGCTCTGATACCAAAATTTTCTGTCACAACCTGAAACCTAGGCTAGTGGCAGAAGGGGAATTTCGTAAGGATGAGAAATTCCTTGATTTATTTGAAGATGCCTAAAAAGTTTAGTTTTATAAAATAGTCCATTTTAAATAAAATAAAATACTTTAAATTCTATCCCATGAACCTCTCCTATAGTTAGTATGCACCATTAAACATAGATCGAATAAATAGCTAAAAGAACATAAATCAAATATATGTTCAAGCATCATCATCACCTATGTCCAAATAGACAAAACTATTCAATTCAGATGCACATGACACAAATCAACCCATAACCATGAGCTCACATCCTCTCATTTGTGGAAACCCAAGATGATGGCACTAAGTGTACCTAACAGCCTGTCAGACACCTAAGCCCATATCCGGAAGGGACACCCATGTGTCACCTACCAAACCTGGAGGGAGAACCGAATTGCCTACGCCTGCCAAATGGGGAGGTAATCAGAAGTAACAAAATCCGCATGAGTTTACAGACTCTACACTGACAGTAGGGCATGCAGTGCCATACTATAAACCCACGATGCTAACACAGTGCTCATATATGATCCTATGACACGTGCAACATAGAACTGAAGTATGAAAATAATCGTACTCTGGTTTTTCAATAAAATAAGTATACTAGGTTTTTATAGAAAAACGGGTAGCACAACAGCCTTATTTTTGATATACCCAAAATAACTTGCACTCAAAAAAATCCCCAGAGCAATACAGTATATATATGTATATCATATCATCACAATCCATCACATATGTTTAAGAAAACCAAAAATCACATTTGTTCTCATATGTTGCAGAAAATAAATTTTATTCGAGAATAGTATAAAACGGAGGTAACTGAATCCTTACCTCACCAAAATAGCGATACCACGTTATTGAATCCTCAAGGCATCGTCAACAATCGTTCAGAGGGTCAGGAACTAATTCCAAACCCTCGATCGTCTTCTTGCAAAAAACCAACTTCTCAACAGAGCTTCAATTCCACAAACGGACCTCTTCACTAAATTCCTAGTACCCAAAATAGCTACATATAACCTGTCCATTTCGAGTGTGAGCCCACACCAGACCGGTGGCATACATATCGAGGCAAATCTTAGCCGTCCGATTTCAATTTTTGTGCTGATCACCAAACATAGGCAATATATATATATATATACATATATATATCAAACTTCCCCATTTTTCGAGTACAATCCAAAAATGACAACAAAAACATAATCCAACGGCCGGATCAAAAAGTCAACTCAAGCTCAAAACATTCCAAAAATGGCAACTTTTGATTCTGGCATTATGAGGTTAAGCTATATATACCTTGAGCTTCCTCTCGACGAGACGAATCTAACAAGCCCAGTTAGAGGTCAAATGGAGGCCGGAATCGTCGTCGGCATCGAAAAATCCGAAGTGGCCGAAAATGGCGTTTTCCGGTGAGCAGGCCTCAGCAGTGGATGGCGACAGTAGACGGAGCTTCCTGGTGGTGCGGCGAGCTCGCGCCGGTTGGTTGGCAGGCCGGACGGCGACCTGGGCGGCAACACGGCCCTCACCGATTCTTTGGCCGAGAGTGAGCAGAGAAAGAGAGGGCAGAGAGAGAGAGTGACTGGAAAAAGGGAACCCACGTGAATGGGAATATATGGGACTGTGCAATTTTTCAAAAAATTACACTATAGTCCCCAATTTCCAAATCTTTATCAATTCCATCCCCCAAAATTTGTAATTTAGTCCTTCTGCACAAACCTTTGCAAATCAATTTACCCAATATAATATCCAAAAATTGGTAAAATGTCCAAATTACCCTCCCAAAAATCTGGGTTTTTATACTAATAGTGGTTTGATTATAGAATATTGCTTGGTTATTTTGAGATTTTGTAGAAAGAATGTACAACCTTATTCTTTTGTTCATATAACATTTGCATACATTCACACACTTACGATACCTTATATTGAGTGATCGGCCTTACGATGCTTCACATTAGGTGATCAGACTTACGATGCCCTACATTAGGTGATCAGACTTACGATGCCCTACATTAGGTGATCGGACTTACGGCACCTCAGGTGGCTCAGACTTACGGGTGATCTATTAGGACATTTCAGATATCATGATTACACACATGGTTATATATTGCTTGAATAAATATATGCTAGTTTTGATGGATGGTTTACAATAGTTTGGAATATTTGAACTATTAGACTGTGATTTCCACTTGAATTGTTTTGGATAGACAACTAGCTATGCAGGGCCTTCAATGTGAGTATATTTTTTATGTATAAAATTTGTAATCGTTTCTCTACTGGGCATTAGCTCACTCCTTTTCTCCCTCTCAGATGGTACTCAGTGTGATTTGGACCAGAAGAACTAGATCGAGGCACTGCCAAATAACTAGTTTATCTAAATTTTGGTAAATTTCTACAAGATTTGTGAAATATTTAGATTTAAGCGGGAATTTGGGTTTCGTTAAACTTTATAAACCAGTATGTGAGATTTGGATATAGTTTGTATTATTTATGTTTGTATTTGGGTGTGAGATGATTTGTAATGCATGAATATTAAAATAACTGTTTATAAATACGGTCTTTGTTGAATGAGTGACGCATAACTGTGGGGTTTTGTTTAAATTTAAATATTTTATTAAGGCCAGTTTGAAAAGTTAGAGTTCCCGATGCAAATTTTTGAATTAATTAAATCATTTATTTTAATATTTTCGGTATTTCTAGTTTATGAAATACCCTTTTTGACACTGACTCTGGCTTCGGGCTGTGACATGTATTTGATTCATGTCATTTTTCTTACAGTAATTTTTTCAGAAAACTGCTATAAAACTAATATTGTACTGTTTTTTTTAGCACTGCTATGAATGAAAGTAGCATTGTAGTCCCGTACTTCCAAATACCAGTAAAGAAATTATCAATTAATATAATTTTTTTCCCTATACATTTTATTGGTTATTAATTATCGATTGAGTGAGAATCTAATACCATTACATGCATATGCATGAACATACAGCTAGATTTTATCCTCAAAAAAAAAAAAAACATACAGCTAGATTTTTTTTTCTTTTGTCTTTTCTTCAATTAGCCTAAGTCCTCCACATCACATACGAACCCCTTCATATTGACTTTGTAAATTTTTTGGAGGGGATGATATTATTGAAACTTTGGTAATTGTCTCTCTAGTCCACATTTGGCCAATGAAACAATTGCAGCCACCCTTTGACGTTATGGGAGCGCTTACTTCAACTATTATAAATAATAAAGTCATCGTTACTAATTACTTAATTCCATAAAAAAATAAAACAATATCTAGTGGGAAGCTCTTCGGAGACGTTGACTTAATGGCAAAATAAAATCAATGAATGTTCATATAAATATATAATGATCAGCTGTTATTGGTTAACCCTCTACATGTGCAAGATCCTAGTCATTGACTTCAATTTTTTCTAGTTGAAGGTTATTTTTACTAATTTATACGTATACATACCATTATAGACTTCCAATTATGCAAACTTACGTTTCTAGCTAAGCCACTTTTATCTGCAGCTTGTGTATATAAATTTAAATATATTCTTAAGAATTCTGTAAGCAAGTTGTGTATTAATAATAATTTGTAGAAAACTGAACATAGATATATATATATATATGTAAAAAAAAAATATGGAAGGCACTCTGATTAATTTTATTTTAAGAAACGTAAATATATATATATAATATATATATATATATATATATATACATATATTCAAGCGTCAACCCTATATATATTTCAGTTTGTCAATGATTTTTCATGCGAAACATTTTTTTTTTCCCAAAAAAAAAAAATTCGACAATGTTTGGTGAAATTATATCTGAAAAATATGTACAGCAGTTTACCCAATTCGAGATATTGCTATTCTTCTTTCTTTCTTTTAATAAATGATTTTTTAATAATAAATCTTATATTGTAGTTAAGTACATGTTACCAATGACGCTAAATTTATGACGATACTAATTCACCATTACACTTATTATTCCATTATTCTATCGGTCCCTTAGTCCATCTAATATATATTCCAGATTTGTCTTTATTTTAGAACAATTGAAAATCATTTTTGTTTTTAATTTAAAGCATATTTCTAAGACCATTTTAAACTTATTTTTCGAGATGGACCCAGATTCAGAAATTATATTATCTAATTTTCAAATTGAAGAAGCCCTCTACACTAGCAGAGACTAAGGTTTTAGATATTCGTAAATCAGAATTTAAAGGAACTAGAAGGTGCTATACGTACTATGACATCCGATCTCAAATTATTTAGGCTGTTTTTATATGAACTCTATATTTTAGATAAGTGATCTTTTTTTTTTCTTTTCCTTTTTTAAGTTGACAAATCGTAGTATTAAGTAAGTGATCGATCTATTTATAAATAAATACCGACACAAAACACCAAGCTGTACAATTTATATATTTAGTGTAATTCTTTCCAAGCGTCCATGTTCTTCGGGCAGGGTCTCATTTAATTTCGTTCCCTTTTTTTTTTTACCTGCCCTAGCTCCTAATATATATATTTATATATATATATATGCATGTATATAAGGCGCCAAATTTTTTCTTATATATATTGTTGACAGAGGTTTTGTCAACAATAAATTTAGGAAAATTATAAGACGTGGCTTGTGTGTGAAAATAGTTAATTAATTAAAGCAAATAAAGAGACAAGAATTTTATAGTGGTTCAGCCCCAAAAAAAATGAGCCTACGTTTACTGTTTTTTACTATTTTCTGGAGAATTACAAGAACTCAAAATTACAATCTGTTGTTCGGAAAGAAGAAGTAAGAATTTAAAAGGTTCTCCCAAAAATTCCCCAAAAGACATCCCCAATCGAAACATTGAACTCCCTTTATATAGGTGAGGATAGCTCAATATTTCCCAATTATGAGAATGGGTAACTGTATAATCGGCCAATACAATTTGAGTAACAATATAACTGGGTAATCACATAAATGAGATGACTGGTCGATCTTTAAAGAGAAACTTTTGTTTCCCTTTTTTTGTAGGTTACCCGTTTGACGAAGCTTAATCTAGTTCCTTTTCATTCTGAACGCACTTAACTCGTTCAGAAGATGTCGTATTAAACTTGTTCAGAAGAGGTCGCACTAAACTTGTTCAGAAGAGGTCGCACTAAACTTGTTCAGAGGAGGTCCACTAACTTATGCAGTGAAGGTTGCACATAACTCTATCGGAAAAGGTCGTACTAACTTACGCGGTGGAGGTCGCACGTAACTCTTTTAGAAGAGGTCGGAGGTCGCACGTAACTCTTTTGGAAGAGGTCGCACTTACTCTTACTTATGCGACCTAACACTCACTTGGTCAACTTTTCCCTTTATGGTATTGACCAACATATAGGATATTAGACCGCACAATAATTGCCCCCCAGCTCTATTAGTTCTTTAGGACAAAATGGAGCTTCCTTCTTCTATAAGTGCGAGCTTAAAAAATGCGACGTCATGACCTAGGCTTGAGACTCTTGAAGAGTCGAAAAGTCACCAGATCTCAAATTTCACATTTTCAAGATCACGCGCACCTTTTTCTGACAGATGAAACCACGTGTCACATTTTCTAAGAAGAATAGCAAAACTCAAGGAGATTTTTCCCTTCTTTTTCCTTATTAAACAGACATAATGATAGCAATGATGCCAGCTATCGTCTTAAATCGAATCGTTTCAAATTTTGAAAAGATTCCGATTTAATTTCGAAAAAACCAAATCCTGCGTGAACTTCGGCCTTTAGATCTGAAAATTAAATACCTTGATCTGCAGCTGTAATTTGACGATACTCGAGGTATATATATATATCGAAAACTAATCCACCTCCTCAAAAAACCTATCGTCTGTTATTTCTCTTGAAACCCAAAGTATTCACAAAGCAATCCTTCCGGCGTCTTCTGTTTCTCAGCTCGCACTACTTTGTCATCTTCTCCGACGAAGTTATCATCACAATCCTTCAAACGTCTTCTTGATCCCTCCGTCTTCGAAGAAAGGTTAGTATATATCCTCTCTCTCTTGTTCTTCGATTTTTTCACAACTCTTATTTATAGATCCTAGAATAGAAAATAGGAACAAACCGTAGAACCTAAATACTATAGAGGCTAAATATTCTGAACATAATCCCATCCCGTATTCGGATGGACTATAAAATGGAAATTTTTAGATCCTCTTCGTTGATTTATAGATTCTTCTTTTAGATAACTGACAGAGATGAACTCGTGAAAGAGTTTTTATTTTCCTTCTTAATGAACTGCTCGAACGATTTTTATAAATCCGTAGATCGATTAGAAAAAATTCGATAAGTAACTTGTTGATGTAATCCTAGGATGAGACCCCAAAACTACTAGCATATAGCTAAGATCCCTGATGCTCGCATTGGACTAAATCCATCCATATTTCTTTTCAGATGTCTAGTAGGGAGGATTTTAGGAAAGGGAATGCATTCTCAGGAGAATCTTCCAATACCAGTATTAGCTCCATAAACCTCGAAGATTATCTTGAGCCAGAACCCGAATTTGAGATAACCAGGGTCAGACAAAGTAGTCCTCGCATAAGCGACCTACCTCAAAACCAATGTCCCTGACATATCAGAGATGCCCCTGCGTTCACAACGGGTTACCAATATATAGAGGGAGACTAGTCATGTACTAACATAAGGACGAGTTGCACCACGAATAGGCTCAGCAAAATCTTGCACAACTACAAGATTGCCATCCCCCTTCGTCTTCCCATGGAGTTCAATCGACCACATACATCACCTAGCAGAATTGCTTCATTCTCTGAAGCAGTTCTCAAATACGGGGTCCACCTTCCACTTCATCCTTGTATAAAATCCATCGTCGATTATTACGGAGTCGTTCCTTTTCAACTAACTCCAAACACTTATAGATACATGGTAGGTCTATACATACTATACCATAAATTAGGCTTAGAAACCCCCTCACCTGAAGAGTTCGCTTGGTTTTACTAAGTGAAATCAAACCCGTCAGATTTTGGCTACTTTTATGTGAGCAAGTTGTTGAATCAAGAAATAAAATCTATCTACGGGGTTCGCAACAACATGGGAAAATAGAAAAATCTATTTTTCCATTTTGACTATGTGGATAACGGCTTCTTTCAGAATCCTGATAGGTAGTTTTTCAATTTATCGCCTTTTCTGTATAATCATATTTATTCTGGTCGCACTCGTATGTCATCGCAGACAACAGGGAACGGCCCGGACTTTCCAGAGAACAGCTCGCAAGGGTATACAGAATCAATAACCTTCCGATTGAGGAATTCGATTGGAAAAAGCTTGGGACTTCCAAGAACTTGGTCGCTTGCGGTTTGCTTCTAAAGGGAGCCGCGTTCCCTGATCCCGCCGTCTGTTCGATCAGACCTTCGAGCTTGAAGAAAAAGAAGCTGAGGAAGCAGACGGAAAAGAGTGCCTCGTCTTCCAAACCTAGGAAACAAAAAGCACCTGCCACCACCATAACTTCGGAACCATCATCTCCAGAAACAGCATCACCGCCAACTTCTCAACAACAAGAGGGTAATTATATATATACATATATATATTTTCATCATCATCGTATTATGTCACCTCGCTTGCTAACATATCTGTACAGAAATGGTTATTGGCAGCGGACTGCGAGCACCACCTTCCACTCTGGGGTCTATGGCAAAGTCCAAGATGCCAGAGAGCACACCTCCATCGACATCAAAAGGGAAAAAGAAGGTTGATATTTCCAAGAAACGAAAAGTCACCTTCGAGGATATCCCGACAAGCTCGCCTACTCCACAACCTCAAACTATGAGCCATCCCGAACCATCCAAGGAGACTGCCACTTCTTCGGAACCAAACCAGATTGATAAGGACGAGGAGCTCTTCGTATTCCTTAATCAATTACCGGAGAAGGCTGGTATGAGCGCAGCCTTTATTAATCGCTTCACTTCCGAAGAAGGCTGGGAGAGGATGAAGCGATGATCTGCCAAGGTTACCTTTGGTTCTGCGATGAGGATGTTGGCAAATGTAAGTATCTTCTTTTTTTTTTTTTCAATGCATTTTTCTAGTATTGATGTGTTATATTTTCAGACTACTGTAACTGCTGTCCTGATGCATGACCCAGTCCTCGAGTGTTTGGAGAAGGCCGAAAAAGTCGACGAGATAACTCAGGCATTCGAGGACTTGGAGAAGGCTCACGAGGAGAAGAACAAAGCCTTCGATTTAGAGAGGCAGCAGCTGCTCGAAGGTCTGGCCAAAGAGAAGTTCGAAAAGGAGAAGCTCGAGGAAAAAATTAAAGATCTTGAAAAGACTATCTCCGAGCATTCAGATCGCATGAAGGAGGCAACAACAGAGGCGGCTCACAAGGCTATTGAAGAGTTCAAGGCTACTGAAGTCAAGGAGCTCGAAGATAAAGCCAGTGACATTGCCTCGTCGACCGTCATATACAACATCTTCTACGAGCATCCGGACTTCAACTTTTCCAAGGTCGAGGTTATCCATAGTTGGAGGGAAGATGAAGCTACCAAGACTGGAGATGGTGGGGCAAGCACGTCTGCACAATAATAATGTTATTTTTTTTTAATTTTTTTTATTTCAGAACAATACGGGCTTGGTCCCCTCTTATTTGTATTTCTTTGCTTGCATATAGGTGTGAGTTTTTATCAATGAATGAATGTTTTCCTTATTAGACATTTATTCTGCAAAACAATCAACACACTAAGTCGTAATATAGAAGATAATTAATTTAACCAAGTAGTCAATCACTAAATAACTGATCAGTATACTATTGCGATTTGAATCTAACACACTTAAAAGGGTTGTGTTAGGATAGGTTAGGTCGCTTAAGAAAATAGCAAGTATGAGTGATGCAAACTCAATACTGTTTTTCAAAAGTTCCATGGCAAAATTTAAATATAGCAATATATTACATCGAACAATGAATGTTTTGCTTAGTTACTTTGTTGTTCGAGGAGGGAAATTGCGTAATACGACATGCTAAGGCATGAAGCGAGGAGAAAATCCTAAAATTTTAAGGAATTTTAGATATTTCGACGATCTAAAATTCCGACCCCTCTAAATGGACGTTTTGCATAGTCCCTTAGGAAACAAGTAGGAGATAATATTCTGATCCCACTGCCCCCCGAGTCTTATGGTATTCGAAGACTGCCATAAAACTATAAAAAGTACCAAATCAAATGATCGATGAGGAGACACCCTTATTGATGATGACGAATGATGACCAACGAATGAAGATTACGAATGACGATTAACGAATGACGATCAACGAATGACGATTACGAATGACGATTAACGAATGACAATCAATGAACGACGAATAAGTATATCTTTATTGATGAATGACGAAAACATAAAGATATACATAAAAATTTACTGATAATATCGATGAAGTTGTTCTGCTTTCCAGGCATGCTCGATCTTTTGTCCGCCAGTGCGAGCTAACTTATATGTTCCAGGTCGAATAATGACATCAATAACATACGGTCTTTCCCAAGAGGGTCCAAATACTCTAGTACCATGCTCTTTATTATTAGGTTGGACTTGCCGAAGAACAAGGTCACCAACTTCAAATCCTCTTTGTCTGACTTTAGAGTTATAATATCGAGCAGTACGCTGTTGATATGATGCGACTCGAAGCTGAGACTGCTCGCGCCTTTCTTCTAAAAGATTGAGCTCAATCCTCATTAGTGTTTTGTTGCGATCTTGCTCATAGGTTGATCGTCGTAGAGAGCTCACACCAATTTCAACCAGAATAATTACTTCATATCCGTAAGCTAAAGAGAATGGACTCTCTCCGGTAGTTGTTTGTTGAGTGGTGCGATAAGCCCATAACACTTTAGGGAGTATCTCTGGCCAAGCTCCTTTATGCTCTTCCAACTTTGTCTTTATATTGTGTTTAAGTATTTTATTTATCGCTTCAACCTGTCCATTGACTTGTGGATGAACAACAACGGAGAAATTATTCTTGATGCCTAAGTTGTTGCAGAAGTTACAGAACTCGTCATAGTCAAATTGTTTCCCATTATCAGAAATTATGGTATGTGGTATTCCATAATGGCAGATTATAGATTTGTAAACAAAATTTATCATCTTTTTTGCGGAAATGGTACTCAAACCTTCAGCTTCTGTCAACTTAGTGAAATAATCGACTGCGACCACTGCATACTTCAACCCATCTCGTGCCAATGGAAGTGTTCCGATAATATCAATTCCCCATACTGCAAATGGCCATGGACTGGTCATTGGAGTGAGAGGAATGGATGGCATTCTAGGAACAGTTGCAAATTGTTGGCATTTGTTACACCTCCTAGTAAATTCTATCGTATCCTTCTTCATGGTCGGCCAAAAATACCCTTGTCTTAGAATCTTGTTCACAAGTGCCTGCTCCCCAGAATGATTTCCGTATATTCCTTCGTGAATCTCCCTCATAATGTAGTCCGTTTTTTCTTCATCAACACATAACAATAGCGGCGCACTAAAACTCCTTCGATAAAGCTTCTCGTCATAGATAACACAGCGAGCTACTTTCATTCGAAGTCGCTTTGCATCGTCTTTGTTTTCAAGGAGATCGCCATTTTGTATATACTTCATTATAGGATCTACCCACGATGATTTTTTATCAACCGTCATAGCTATTTGAGGCTCTGCTTCGATACTAGGTATTGTAAGAAACTCAACAGGGACCACCTTTAGTAATTCGGCATCTTTTGTTGAGGCGAGTTTGGCTAGGGCATCTGCCCGAGCATTCTTAATACGAGGAAGAAGTTGAATATTATAGGCAGTGAATGTCGAGAATAATCTTTGTACCTCCTGCAAATAAGCCATCATTCTCCTTCCCCTTGCTTGATATTCGCCATTTACTTGACAAATGACCAGTTGGGAATCTTTGTATACCTCAATTACTTCGACCTTCATTTCTTGTGCGAGCTTTAGCCTGGCTATCAGTGCTTCATATTCTGCCTCATTATTTGATGCTGGAAATTTGAAACGAAGTGCACAATGAATATTGTGCCTTTCAGGACTGATTAGTACTAAGCCCGCACTAGCTCCATTCTCGTTCGACGATTCATCGACATAAAGCTTCCACAATCTGGATAAATCTGTAGCAGGCTTTTCGATTACTTCTGTGGGAAGATCAACATCATATGTGAATTCCGCAATGAAATCTGCGAGAGCTTGCCCTTTGATCACTGTGTGAGGTTGAAAATTGATGTCGAACTGACTCAACTCAACTTCCAACTTAAGTAGTTGCCC
>JXTB01000647.1:97620-109815 GCA_002914805.1 Parasponia andersonii
TGTGGGTTAGCTTCAATGCCTCGCTGATTGACCATAAAACCCAGAAACTTTCTAGATCCCACCCCGAATGCATACTTCTGAGGATTCAGCTTCATTTGATATTTTCGGAGAATTTTGAACATCTCATCAAGATGTTTGATGTGATCTTAAGCTTTCTTTGACTTCTCCAGTATGTCATCAACATATACCTCTATTGTCTTGCCAATTTATTTTATAAACATCATGTTGACAAGACGCTGGTAGGTTGCTCCTACATTGATGAGTCCGAAGGACATCTTTTTGTAACAGTAAAATCCTCGATCAGTGATGAACGAGGTATGCTCCTCATCTAGTTCGTACATGGGGATTTGATTGTATCCAGAATACACGTCCATGAAACTTAAAAGTTCATGCCCTAACGTAGCATCTACAAGCTGGCCGATTCTTGGAAGGGGAAAGCTGTCTTTCGAGTATGCTTTATTGAGATCTGTGAAATCGATGCATGTTCTCTACTTCCCGTTAGGTTTCTTTACCAAAACCGGGTTTGCAAGCCAGTTTGGATAAAAAAATTCCCTGATAAATCCAATTTCGAGCAACTTTTCTACCTCTTCTTTCAGTGTGGCGTAGCGTTCTGGATTCATAACTCTTCTTTTCTACCGTATAGGCTTCTTTGTCGGATCTATATTAAGACGATGGCATATGATATTCAGATCGATCCCAACCATGTCCGAATGTTGCCATGCGAAGACATCCAAATTGGATTCCAGAAAAGTGACCAATGAAGCTCGTATAGGTTCTTGAATCCTCGCTCCAATTTTTAAAATCTTGGAGGACCTATCAAATAGCAAATCCTCCAAGTCTTCAATGGGCCCCGTTTTGACCTCTCCATCGATTTCTCGAGGGTCGAGGTCTTTGCTTGTCATTTCGATTGATGTTTCGCCTGACGCTTCGACTGACGTTTTGACTGACGCTTCTCTTTGGACCATCATCGTGCGAGGTGTCACATCCTTTGCTACGAGTCTTTAAGGAGTTGTTATAACAAGTCCTCACATCATATTGGTTGTCACGCGCCTTGCCTACTCCTTGTAGAGTCGGGAATTTCATAGCGAGATGATAGATCGATATTACTACTCGAAGTTCCCTTAGTGTTGGTCTTCCCAGTATAACATTGAATGCAGAGGGGCAATCTACAACCAAGAACTGGGTCATTACAGTTGAAACCCTAGGGTAGGTTCCAACGTTGACCATTAACTCAATCACACCCATAGGCATTATGCTGTTACCTGTGAATCCATAGAGTGGAGTGATGGCGGGCTTTATGTCGCTTTCATTCAACCCTACTTTTTTAAAGGCATCGTAATATAGGATGTCAACAGCACTTCCATTATCGACCAATACTCGCCATAATTGCGTGCTTCCACAATTGATCTTTATGACCAACGCATCATTATGTGGATAATGGACTTCCCTCATGTCTTGTTCCATGAAGGTAATATCCATATCCGGTACTCGCTGAAACTTTCGTGGTAACTGTTCTAGGTGTATGACGTTGGTCAACGGCTACTATCGAGCTTCTAGTGCATACATATCCTGCGCTCTCTTGGAATCTCCCCTAACGTGCGGTCCTCCGAAAATAGTTCGCACCTCGCACTGAATTTCTGGAGGTCGTTGTCAGTTTTCTTCTCGCCTTTCATTATTCTGTTTAGAGTACTGCCGCAGCTGCCCTTCTTTAATCAATCTTTCGATCTCATCTTTCAGAGCAAAGCAGTTATTGATATCGTGTCCAATGTCATTGTGATACCGACAAAACTTGTTGGGGTCACGCCTCACTCTATCTCTTTTCATTAGTTCCGGTTGACGATACTGCTCCTGTTAGTTTGTGACCGCATAGATATGATCTATGGGTTCGTTCAATTCAGTATAATTATTGAACCTCATGGGAGCTCTTGGAATCTCCTGCTTTTTCTGTTTGGGCTGCTTCTCAGTCGATTGTTCACTACTCCTTTTATTTGACTTCTTATTATTGTTGTTGTTGTTTGTTGTCGCATCTTTGGCAGCATCCTTTCCTCCTTCCTTTATCGTCTTAAGGTTTTCACGTGAAGATTCCACCCTTAGATGCTGACCAACTCTTCAATAGAAGTCTTCAAGGATTCTGCATTCTTGCTCAAGTAAATCTTCACAGAGTTTAGTTTCTGGTCATACCCCAGCTATCATTAAAGTTAAAACTCCTCCTTCATGTAGGTTGTTGACCTTTGCTAATTCTAAGGTAAAGCGATTTAGGTAAGATCGTAGAGTTTCCTTCGGACCTTGCCGAATAGCAGACAGACTGACCAGTGGAACAGTGAAATTCTTCATAGCCTGGAATTGCCTCAAGAATGCAGTCTGGAGTTGTTGCCAGGACGAGATTGAGCTGGACTTGAGTCCTCGAAACCACTTCTTTGCTGCTCCTGTGAGAGTTACAGCAAAACACTTACAACTTGCAAGATCATCAACACGATGAAGTTCCATCAAGTCGCTGAAGTGATCTATATGGTCCTGCGGATCAGTTTTCCTATCAAAAGTGTTTATGGTGGGAAATTTAAATCCAGCAGGTAAGGCGAAAGCTCGAACCTCCTCGTTGAATGGTGATTAACGATACCCATCAGCGAGCTCATCGTCCCAACTAGCAAGTACATCTAAAGTAATCCTCAGATTATGAAGATCGACGTTCAGAGGGAGAACATTCTCTCTTACTAGTGGTAGGAGTGGCCTTTGATCATTGTCACGATATAAGGCGGGTTGGTTTGGTAGGGTATGCTACGACCTTAGGGATTCTGATAAAACAGTGCAACGAGATCAGCTTTGATCGTTGTGATACAATGTGGATCGCTCTTAACTACGTCGCTGATCCAGATGTTGTCTCAGGTCTGTAGGATTCTGTTGAGATTCCCTACTGATCCTTTCAAAGATACTCCTCGATTGACATTTTTGCTCGTATTCAAGATAATCACAATTGACAGTTGCTCTCTGGGAAGGTTATCCACGATCATGATCAGTGCTCGAACTTTCAGTACTAGATACCAGAGGCAAGTCTACGACCTTACCTTTTTCCTTAGAGATGCAATCTCCTTGACGCCCCTGCCAAGCTTTAGGTTGGTCTCGGTTCCCTGTCTCCAGAATCTGAATTCCTCTCTCAGGTTGTTGAGCAGGACGTTCTCTGGGACGTTCGTGCTGTGGTGAAGTTAGCATCTGTCCCTCAGCAAGTCGTCGTAGAGAGTCATTAATCTGACTTGTAATTTGCTGAAGGTTCTCCAGTGCTTCCTCCATGCGATACTATCTTTGGACAATATTTTCCGATGCGGTCACGGCAGACTGATCCTGAGCAGGATCTGCCTGTGGAGCAGCGGTACTTTAGGGATGATTTTGGTTAGTTCCAGTGTTTTTGATAGTGTTTATGGTGTTTGCCATTATTGAAAGAAGCAGAATTGACAAAAAATTTTGTCGGAATAGCCCTCCTTCTAGCGCCAATTGTTGACGGAGGTTTTGTCAACAATAAATTTAGGAAAATTGCAAGATGTGGCTTGTGTGTGAAAAGGGTTAATTAACTAAAGCAAACAAAGAGACAAGAATTTTATAGTGGTTCAACCCCGAAAAAAATGAGCTTACGTCCACTGTTTTTCACTATTTTCTGAAGAATTACAAGAATTCAAAATTACAATCTGTTGTTCGGAAAGAAGAAGCAAGAATTTAAAAGGATCTCCCAAAAATTCCCCAAAAGACATCCTCAATCAAAACATTGAACTCCCTTTATATAGATGAGGATAGCTCAATGTTTCCCAATTGTGAGAATGGGTAACTGTATAATCGGGTAATATAATTTGAATAACAATATAACTGAGTAATCACTTAAATGAGATGACTGGTCGATCTTTAAAGAGAAACCTTTGTTTCTCTTTCTTTGTAGGTTACCCATTTGACGAAGCTTAGTCTAGTTTCCTTTTCATTCTGGTCGCACTAAACTCGTTCGGAGGAGGTCGCATTAAACTTGTTCGAAGGAGGTCGCACTAAACTCGTTCGGAGGAGATCGCACTAACTTATGTGGTGGAGGTCGCGCGTAACTCTATCAGAAGAGGTCGCACTAACTTACATGATGGAGGTCGCATGTAACTCTTTTGGAAAATGTCGTACTTAATTTTATTTATGCGACCTGACACTCACTTGGTCAATTTTTCCCTTTATGCCCTTTATGGTATTGATCAATATATAGGATTTTAGACCGTAAAATATATATATATATATATATGGTTGTCAATCCAATAGGTATTTTTTTATTTTACCTATGAGTAGATATTGTTTTTTAACTAATGGTGATCCAATGGCTATAATGAAGTGTATAAAAAGACGTGCATCATTAATGCTCTTTCTCTCTCTTATTTTTTACAATAAAAAAAAATACCTACTGGATTGGTGCCCTATATATATATATATCACCGTTAGATGGCGATCCAACGGCTAAAAAAAAATACCTACCCATACTCATTGGTAAAAAAAAAAAAAAATACTTAGCAACCATATATATATATATATATAAAAGCGCCGGATTTATTCCGAAGTATCTGAACTAGCTGGTGCAGTAATAAACAATTATTTTAGGGCTCTCTAAGCTTTGACTGTTGACATGCATAGATATACGTGTTGGATAATATATATTGTGCGTCATATTACACATTTCTTATATATGTGTGTATATATATATATATATATATATATGTATATAGAAGTACTTTCCTTAAGTCTAACTCAAATATACATAGACAACTCAATTCTCACACAAAAATATATATGTAATATATAATTTAAAACATATATATCTGCATTTAAAATGTAGATTGATTTAGCTGATCAATATTCGCTCGAACCGTAGGCTCTCTGAGACTAACTAGATCATATATATATATATATATATAGGGTACTAATCTAGTAGGTATTTCTTTTTTTTTACCTATGCATAAGTATCAATTTGGCCAATAAAAATTTAGCATGCACATTTTTTTATTGTAAAAAATAAGAGAGAGAAAGAGCAATGCACGTCTTTTCATGCGCTTTATTATAGCCATTGGATCAATATTAGATGGTTATCCAACGGCTAAAAAAAAATACTTACCCATAAGTAAAATAAAAAAATACCTATTAGATTGGCAACATATATATATATATATCTTTTCATGTGCTTCATTATAACCATTGGATTACCATTAGATGGTGATCCAACGGTTAAAAAAAAATACCTACCCATAAGTAAAATAAAAAAATACCTATTGCATTGGCAACCTATATATATATATATATACATGAAAAGACGTGCATCATTAATGCTCTTTCTCTCTCTTATTTTTTACAATAAAAAAAAATGTGCATGCTAAATTTTCATTGGCCAAATTGATATCTAGGCATAGGTAAAAAAAAAATAACTACTGGATTGGTGCATATATATATATATATACGTGTGCGTCTCTCCCATATAAGTATTATCTGAAATTAAAATGAAGAGTGAAAACTAAGTACGTAGTGCAATTCGACGAGGAGAGTTAAAATCAAATCATTAGAAATGCACCCATCATCAGGCCGCCGCTAATCGTTGACCCTGCCCAAATACATGTATAAAAATCCCAAATTACTTAAAAATATAAGCTATATATGTGTATATGCATGCACATCTACGTGCAGTGTAAGATAAGAATATCCAGCATATTGGTCTATCTCGAATCTATGAGAACTTTTAAGATGTGAATTCTCGGCCGGTCCTCGATACTTATTAATAAAGTTTATTTCAATACTTATTATTATCAGTCGAGTCTATATTATATTAAAGGTTGAACTTGTTGCATCATATTTTCACACTTTAACTATCTTAACTTATTGTAACATTATTTCTGAATTTGTTAACCTTATAATTAATTTTAGATCACAAGCAATATTAGAGTAAAGTCTATAAGCTGATTAGCAATAATAAAACGTATAAACCTATATATTAGGCGCAAGGGAGTGAACTATTAGTTTTAGTTGAATTTAGTTTTTTTTTTTTTTTGCTCAAGAGTTAAATATTAGGTTAATTAACTAGATATATCCAAGCTCGTATAGAGCTCAAACGAAAACAAATAACACTTCTAAACGCTCACCATTAATAGTAATATTGACAGGTCACAAGCTTCAAAAAGAGAAGGTAATCCTGAGTCACACTAAGCATTGACCTATAAATAAACAAAAATAAATTACATGAAAATAAATGACTTAATTTTAATTTGTCATCAAGCCATCATGACCATATGGGCGCAGGCTCATCTATATAGTTATGTATACGTATGTGCATATATACACATATTCATGCATATATGATGGCAAATTATCATGTTCTATACACATTAAAAAAAGAAACATTAAAATAAAAATATCTCAAATGTATGTAGACCATTTTAATCATTTGGGTATAATGGTAAAGAAAATTTGAAATTTGAGGCTAAAGTGCAATCACTGGAGGGCATAAATGAAAGAATCTTTGAAAATTCAGGTAAAAAGAGCAGTTAATCTAAACAATGCCTAACCAGCTAGATTATGACAAGTGGGCTATAGTTTCTTAATTTGCCCTTAAATCCCTCGAAATCCCTCATTATCTCGTACAAGTTCCTAAGGAAAATTCAAAATCCTCTCATTCAGCTATTGTTCATTTGCCAACCAACTACCGCAAATCACCGCCCAAGCACCATCCCACGCGAACCATGTCGCTCTTCCCCGCCGTGCTTTGCCGCCTCTCACCAGAGATCAAGCTCTTCAAAGTTCTTGGCCATCGAATAGATTAACTGGTTAAAATTTAACGTCTAACGTCCGTTGGAGTCATTGCTGGCACATGGAGCCTCTTCGTGAGGTCGTCGACCAACCTTGACCAGTTTCGGCCATCAATTGGCCTCCGGTATCTATTTTTCCAATTTGGCCATTTTTCTTATTATTTTGTAGCATTTTAATAATTATTTTTGTAATATATTTATTTAGGCCAAAATAATTATACGGGGTTATAGAGGAGTTTAAAATATATAAAAAAAAATATGGTTGCTTGGTGTTGAAATGATATCTGGAGATGTGTAAATTTTTGAATGGGAAAAGATGATATTTTTCTAAATATTTCAAAAAAGTAATATTATTATAATTTTTGGATTTGAGGCCCGTTTAAGGCTCAGAACCTCAAAATGAAATTCTAACCTCAAATTCGAATTCAATGAGATCAAAAAGTGAACTTTAATATAAAACATTAATATGTTTCGAAGCGGCATAAATATCGAGGCATGAGGCTCATGAATAGTGGCAGTTTTGCATGCCATAAGCTGGATCTCGGCTCAGAATTCAAATTAGTGGAATTATATGTCTAATTTTGCTATTTTGAACTCTAGGAATTTAATGGTGAAGTCCAATATCTCATTTTAAGCTTCATTGGAAAAGTCACACATCAAAATGAGCTTACGAGATTTTTAAAACGATTCTTTGAGTACTCAAGTGACCAATGGAAGTTTGTACGAGGATCATTGGCATGGTATGACTGCCTTCTCGAGGTAGGGGTCTAATTGCCTAATTTTATACCTATTTTGATTTAAATTTGCATTATGACTGATTTATGAAAAATCGTGAATAATACGATGGTTTAATAAATTGTTGAAAAATATTATATTATACTGGGGTTGGACTATGTGATTTTATATAAATATTTTAAAATTATAATTACAGGGTAATACAGTAGATTGCTGCCCAAGTTACAGTAAATCTCAGAATAATGCCAAATAGAATTTTAAAGTATAATTTAATTAATTCTTGAATTCGTGATTATTATGAATTGTTACATATTGAATATATTATAATATCACACACTTAAGTTCTATTATTGCATCTCAGCAGCTTAGATTTCTGGCGAGTTGTTACAGTATTAGGTGAGAGACTTAAGCTCCTACACAGGTTTTTCTGACACACTTTTGGGTCATGTCAGGATATTAGATACCTCTAATAAAGAGATATTACAGACCATGATGGGGGGATAAGAACTCACTCATATACACTAGTTGATGTATAATATATACAATAATGTGGTATTGGTCTTGGTTTTGAATATGTGATTATTCTTGAACTCAATAATTTTGTAAACTTGGTTTATAAATGGATTTGGAAAAGTACTAACTATGCAGGTTTGAAAAATTGCATCTATTCAAAAAGATAATTGAATTCCTTCTGAGTATGTGAATGCTCATCCCTTATTTTTCTCCTCTCAGGTAGAGTATAATATAAGTTTGGAGATTCATGAGTATAATAGAGAGAAGCACATTACTGATTTTAATAATTAGTAACTATGTAGAATACTTTGGTCTATCTATCTTAGCTTGTATTAATACTTAAGGGTCTGTATTACTGATTTGGTCTATATAAATATTATGCCTGGATTGTGAGGATTATAATGATGCTAGTTTTATTCTATAAATTTTATTATCAATTTGCATCTAACGATGATCACAAAACTGTAGAAATTATTTTTAAAACTATTTTATAAATTTTTCCAAAACTATTATTAAATTTCCTCTTGTGAAATTTCTTTTCTATTGTTGGCCCAAGATCTGAGTCTTGACATAGAAAATATTTAAATATGATCTTTCTCAGTTTAAGGTTGAAATCAGCTTACTACTCAATTTATGTTATTTTGATGAACTGATATGTGATAGAGAAAAGTGTACACGTGTATAGAGCTACCATGTCTCTCGTCTAGCATTATTTATAGTCAGCTTAACCGGTAAAATTATCTGAATTAGAATACGATTAGCCTTGTGTTTCACCTTTATAATTATTATACATATGCATTAATAAAATTGATTAGTTTATGTTTTCGCTGCCATTAGCCTATTGTTAAGTTGAAATTCTTATTCAAGCTTGTTAAACACAACAAAATCTTTTTCTGGGCAATAAGTTAATAATACTGCGTTCTTAAAATTTCTTTGGAAAATTGATCACTTTTACTACTGAAATTTTGGTTGCTATACTAAACATTTGGTAGCTAGTTGATGTACAGTTTGTTATCCTGAGCAGAAAATTTTTTGCTACCAAGAACTCGGTTGTAGAAGTCTTTCACTTTTGGCTATTTATTAATATTTGGCAGTAAAAAATTTAAAATTAGTAGAGCGTCCAAATTCAACCAAAACTAAATTTATGATCTTCTGTTTCTAAATTTAGCTTAATTCATTTTTACTGAATTAGGGTTAAGGAATTGGAATTTAAGACATCCCAAGAATGTGTGATTATAATTAATTTGGTGCTTTTTTGAAAAAAAAAAAATGAGGCTTAAATAATAATCACCACTTACTACAAATTTAAAGAAACATAACACACACACACTCTACCAAAGTTTGAACTCCTGATCCCCTCAAACTCATACACACATCCCTCAAACCTTGGACCAACGCCAATTTTGAATGCCATTTAGGTATTTTGGGCTGCTGTGAATAGTGCCACGCCAATATTCATGGACACTAATTCTTTTTTATTTTTTTAAATTTTATTTGTAAAAAAAAAAAACCTCACAAATTAAGTATGGTTTTCTATTTTTAACCCTAATTGCATAGTTTTGGCCAAAATTAACTAAAAAATATTTACTATCAACAAAAAAAAATATTCTTTTTTATATCTCATATCTTTATTGTTATTATCTCATAGTTAAATTTATATACAACAAAATTAATAAAATAAATTATTGGATCAATATATAAAAAAAAAAATTGTATGTGGGAATTATTGGTAAAATAGATTAGCAGTAGGAATTAGAAAAAAGTTAAATAAAAAGCAAACAAAAAGAAAATGCAAGGAATATTTTTTTTTTTTGGTATTAAAAAATAGTATAATAAACTAGAGATGTAGTTACTGTTTGGTATAATAACTACACCAAAATGAAGTAAAAGGTACACCATTTTAGTATAAAAGGTTGGAGATGCCCTAATAGTGCTTAGTGCAGAGCTGCAATGGAAAAGAAAGAAAAAAGAAAACAGACCATGTTGTAGTTACACTCTCTCTAACTAGCTCAATTTATATAAAATTTGCTAGAAGATGGTTTCAAGTACATACTAATTATCTGTCATACACAATTATATATTTTGGTTTGATGGAAGCATTTTTGGAATGGAATCTCCATTCCCATTCCATTATTTACGTTGACATTTAAACAAACGAATAATAATTCCTTTGGAATCATACATCTATTATTTGGTAGAATTGTTTTCCTCTCCAAAAAAGTATTCAATCATAATTTCACCATTTTGTCCCTATTTTCAAAACATAACTTCCCTTTTTTACCATACTAGGATATATAAAATAAGTGTATTACTATGATATCTAAAACTAGGAATATTTTGATCAATATAATTCTTATTTTATTATACTCTATTAAATTAACCAAATAATAGACGATTATTTCTATTCCCATACTAATTCCACTTTTATAATTTTATTGCCACTTCTATTCTATTCTACCAACCAAATATGACCTATTTTTTTAACGAAATACAAAACTTATTCGTATATATATATATATATATATATATATATATATATATATATATATATATTTACTTGGAATTGGATAGTAATAAAATTAACTTACAAGTAAAATTGAAACAAAAGAATTGAAAGGATTTTTTTTTTTTGTTGTTGCTTGAAAATAGAAACAAGGCTTGAACTCGCATGTTGTCAATTCTTAGACTCATATGTAATTAATTATCTCATACTTTTTAATTTAGTTTAAATTAAAGTCAATTTTTTTGAATTGCACTCAATATATGATATTTGAGGAATACTAAACATACTTTCTTTCCCACTCTCTTTTATACTCTCTAGTCTCATAGTTTGACACGTGGATTCTAGTATCTAGTTTAATATTTTAATAATGCAAGAAACTATAGTGGAATCTGAATCAAGCAATGAGACTGAAAAAATGCAAAAGAAAGTGTAAAAGAAAGCACTGCTAGCATTTCTCATAATTTTTTCATATATACATATAGGGCATCAATCTAGTAGGTATTTTTTTTTTTATCTATTTATAAGTATTAAAAATCATCACGCAATTATTTTTATGATAAAAGATAGAAAGAAAAAAATATTAAATAATGAGTATTCATTATTATTATTATTATTTCAATTATTCAAATTATGATAACCGTTAAATAATGATTCAATGGTTAAAAAAATATCTATGAATAAGTAAAAAAAAATACTTATTAGACTGAGAATCATATATATACACGTTTTTGGACGAATCAAGAGTCATGCCTTAAGTAAATTTTCACGTAAGATTTGCTTTAATACTTAGGGTTCGTTGGCACGGAGGGATGGAGTTTTGGGCGCTAACGTAGCTAGTTGGAATTCATCTAATTTCTCCTGATGTTTCTTCCCCAAACTGAGGTATTATTCGTTTTTTTCAAAAAAATCTTGACGTAAGATTGGTAAAAATCAACTCATCTTAAGTTAATTTGTCGTAATTAATAAGCATAACTAGACACAAATAGTCTTTAAGTACTTTTCAACTTATACCTACACGTTATTGAGTATTATGTATATATATATATATATAAATATGTGTGTGATGGGAAAGCTATGTATGGAGAAAATGAGTGCATGACGGCGCCGATGCGCATCGCCCGCGCTGAAACGTTATACTATTCAAGTTTTTTAACGGCCCCATATTGTAGAGTATGTTTACCATAATTACAAGTCAACGATTATTTTTAGTCTAATATTCTATAGTTTATTTGAATTTTTCCTCACATATATGCTCTGCTTTAATTTGAAACCAAGGCCTTCTCCAAACACCCGAGCTAGGTCTTTTTTTTTTTCTTTTTTTTTTAAAAACAAGATTTCTTCATTTTTATTTCTCTCTTTTAGTTTTTCTTTTTCTCATGAATATCCTAAAATCATTTGGACGTACAAAGTCCATCCCCTCTATACATGCTTAGAGTCATGTGTACTGGTCTTGACCTGACTCTCTAGTCATTTTATAATTTTTAATAGCTAAGTGGTCACTACAATTATACTTATGCGACATAACTTAGTGGTACTGAGTTTTGAGGTAATTGTACCATCAAGTCACCTAATAATTATGGGCGACCCCGAGATCATTAATTTGTTAGACTTTATATATATATATATATATATATGTATATGACG
>JXTB01000647.1:109899-121048 GCA_002914805.1 Parasponia andersonii
AAATTAAATTCCGACCAAACACAATAAAAGCCACGAGTACTACTCTTTTTCGGACTCGTATGTTTTCCGAAAAAATCATGTCTGTCCGAGATGCTACCCACCCACCTTCTTCGGAAGTGAAGTTAGATACTTGCTAGTAAGGACACGGAGGAATGCTAATAATTTTTTTTTATATCTTTGTTTTTTGCTCTCTTAATCTTATTATTTAATACGTGAATTTTACTAATATTTATTATATTATTAAAATATTAAATTAAATAATAATAAATTTCAATCTTGGCACTTAAATTTTAATAATGTTTATTATATTATTAAAATATTAAATTAAATAATAAAATTCAGATTATAAAATTAAATAGCATAAAAAGAAGTGGAAAAGAGAATCTGTCAGCATTCCTCAATAACAAATGGCTATCTTTGATCCAAAGCAATACTACTGTACGATTAGGATACTCAGGTGGGGAGACCAGTACTATAGGCTATAGCTGACTGTAGTTCTAATTAAAATTTAACTTTATCCAACTGAGTGACGTAAATTGTACTTCTAAAAGTGTTTGTGTAAGATGTGCCATTAGTATGTTAATTTACAAGAAAATCCCAAAAGCTCCTCAAATATTAAGGCTAAATACCATATTTAATCCTCTGTTATCAAAAATAAAAAGCAAAAAAGTACCCCTCTTATTTTCTTAAAGAGGAAAAAAAAAATAAAATATAACCCTACTTATATCTATTTTGGACAAATTTTTGACCCATATCCGAGTGAACATTTTGTTCAATAGTAACCCTAAAGTAAAAATTGATTTTTGGACCTTTTTTAAGTAGATCTCAGTATTTCAAATATTATAGAAAAATGAATGTCATATTAGTGAATATACTAAGTGTAAAATATGATACATCAGGTATAAAAACTAATATACTCGATAAATAATAAAGTGGTATATAATTATTAAATGTGATAAATGTAAATATATATATCCAAGACATTTAATTATTAATAAAAAAAAAGAAATTTATTAAATTGTAAAATAAGGACACCCACTTTCCTTTTTTTTAGAAAAAAAAATCTTAAGAACTACTTTAAAACAAACACATCATCAAATTTTTTTATAAAGCGTAAAAGAAAGTGTGATTTGTTTTATAGATAATTATATTTTATACCTTATATATTTAATTTGTTTAGTTTATAGCTTATATTTTAGCTATTATCAAGATTGACTTTTAAATTTAATATTTGTAACAAATTTTTCATATTGAATTTATCAAAATACCATTTTAAACTTCAAACACCTATTAAAATAGTAATTCAAATTTATAGCTTATTCAAAAATAATAACTCAATTAATAAATGCTAAAAAATGCTAGAATTCTTAGATTGTTTAATTTAATTTTTTAATATTTCTTATTCTAGTAATTAACTTTTATTATTTTCAAATTTTAATTATTTTTAAAATGTACATAACTTTAAAGTGTAAATGGTAATGACGTCTGAGCATCAATTGAGCACAATAGTGGATCTATGTGATCCTGGGCCTTGAAAAAGACCTATACCTGTCTGTAAGGGTTTTCGAAGAAAGGTAAATAGGTAGAATTTGAAAAGTAGGCTCTTAGACTTGGTGATTGATAAGATTAAATTGATAAGGTAAATACGTTTGTAAAAATTGGCTTCATGTGTCTATCCTACATCAGTATGTAACAGAGCAAGAGGTCTTATGTTCAAGTTTCCATTGGTACGTCTTGAAGTAGATTTTTTTAAGAAAGAGAGAACGATGTAAGGGCATTACCAGAGTACAATGGTAGAATTATGTGGCCCCGGTCCTTAAAAGAAGGCCTAAGGCCAAACGTTAGGAACTTTCAAGAAAGCCCTAAATGGGTAGACTTGAAGGTGCCATTTGATAAGTTTAGATTATAATTAGATTACGTCTCTTCTAAGAGTTAAAAATTTTGTGAGGATTGATTACATCTGTCGTACATATGATAATTTCGTAAATTTAATTATTAAAATTGGTGTATGATTTAGAGATAGTATAAATTTATTTCAAAATTTTTATCTAAAGGATAATTTTGATAATAGTCAAAATACAAAATATAAATAACTAAACAAACAATCAAAATCCGAGCTCCCTTTATTTTAAATTTTTAGATAATGGCAAGGTAGTGTCTGGCAACATATTTATGGTTGCTAATCTAATAGGTATTTTTAGTCATTGGATCATCATCTAATAGTGATCCAACGGTTATAATGAAATGTATCATTAATGTTATTTTTTTCTCTTAATTTTTACAATGAAAAAATATATGCGCTAAATTTTTATTGGCCAAAATAATATCTAGGTAAACGGAAAAAAAAAACTATGACAAATATTTAAAGTTGGAAATTTACCATTTTTTTTAAATACGATGAGATATTATATAACTGGGGATGAAGGAATTCAACTCAATACTTCAACATTGAAAATAAATATGGTTACCAATTATACTTAATTTGTTACCACATCAACTATTATAAGTTGAATTATCTTAAAAAATAAATAAATAAATAAATTACAATCGATCAGTAATAAGTTGATGTTATAAATTGAAACATCAACGCACAATCAACACACAATACCGAATTGTAGATTTTACCCTACTATAAATATTTGTCGTTTTTAACTTTACTGCAATCATCATACATAGCACACTCACACTAACAATACAGCATCAATCATTCCTCGTAATTCTCCGAATGATGCGAGGATTAGTACTTTATAGTCTTAGACTCTTATACAGCAATTCTGCAAAAATAATAATTTAAAATGATTATAATTAGGTAAGGTCAGGTGTAGGGAAATGGAATTGAACAACCCTAAACCCAAGGTTGACCTCAATCTTCTTACTATGAAAAACCCTACCCTACCATGTGACTTTTGTAATGTACGAAACTTCAACGACGGTAGCAACCAGTATTCATAGCGACCGAGTTTTGCGGCTAAGACTCTTTCATTTCTTTTTTTTTTTTTCCTCACATATAAATTATCTATAAATCTCTCAAGCGTTGAAGTTGAATTCATCTTCTTCTTACTTTAATTTTTTAATGAGAAAAGGCCACTATATCTTATATTTATGTAGATATAGTTAATTTTTTCTCCTTTTAGTGCAAGTGGAATTATATTGGACCGTTGAAATTAATGTTATTTTTTTCCTCAAAGGTGGTTGGTTGATTTATCCATTAATTGGGAAGGTTGTGAGTTTTTCCGTAGTTTTGAAATAGGATATATTTGGTCAAATGGTGCATGCTGTCTATATAAGAAGGAGAACAAGATCTGAGCTCAAAAAAGGAAGAGAAGACCCAGCTTTAGGGAGAGAAAAGGCGTCCATAAATGGAGGCTGCTGCTTTGGGAAAATCCGGTCCCGGAGATTTTGTCGTCAAAGAAGAGATCAAAAGAGTGGAATCTAGTGGCGATGATGATCAAGAAGCAGCTGGTTGCAAAGAAGACTTTGCTCTCAAGGTACAAATATGTAAATACATGTAGATATATATATATATATATATATATATTAATAAGAGTGATCTTATTAGAAGCTTTTCTTCTTCTTCTTCTTCTTCTTCTTCTTCTTCTTCTTCTTCTTCTTCTTCTTCCATGGAGATATGTTCAACTTTTACGATGATATAGAGACTAATAAGCTAGTTTGTTAGATCTTCTTTGCGTGCACGTATACTAACTATTCAGTGATTTCAAGAGAAATTTGAAGAAATTTGATCATATATCTAGTAAATACGATGTTAATTCAAAGATAAAAATCAATAGTTAAGAAATAATTCAATATGTATCAAGTTTATATGCACAATTAAAACCATGAAAGACTACTAGTTCTGACAGATTTTACAAGTTAGAACCCTAGCCGGGGAGCATCTTTCTGGATAAACTTCGTTCATATTTTCTTGATCATCAAATGGATCATGTGTTCATATCCAAAAATTTAGAGCCATATAAATTAAATTAACTTCTATTTCTCTCACACTTAATTAAATTAATATAATATACATGATGACCAGTTGATCTTCTTTTTTTTTTTTTTTAAGTACACCAGTTGATTATTTTATATACGTGTACATATAAAACTATGATTTCGATATATGTGAAATTATATAAACTTATGCAACTAGTTGGTTAGATGTTCTTATATATAATTGTGCTGCAGATAGGAAATGAAAGAGTGCCATACGACGAGACTGATGACGCAAAAAGATCATCACCTAAACAAAAAGATCTTAGCTGCAACAAGCAGCAGGTTCATTCTCAAATCCCTAAAATTGACTAATTAATTAAAGAAAAAGCATATCATACCCTTTTGTTAATGAGCCTTTTCTATTATCATTGATTAATAAAAATATATTTGAAGATCGTGACTCTCTTTTAATTTTCCTAATTAAACATCAAGCTTCAGACTTTATTATATGTATTAACACATATGTATGTAATAATCAATATATCTACCACTATTACTTATATAAGAAATTAGTAGATCAATCTAATTATTAGCCAGATATACATAGTTAATTTATTGCATATACTGTTATTTTTAATAGATCAATCTAAGGTACTTATAAAATAGATTCAAATAATTAACACATTTAACGATCTAATATATATATATATATAGTTAACTAATTTCATAAAATTTCAAGAATTTGTTTCTGTGCAAGTCAATGGAAGTTAGTATGATCGTTCGCTGTCTTATCTAACTTGGTCATTATAGGTTAAAAACGAATAATTCCAATAGCATATATAGCGTTATAGATTCGCTATTGTGAACCTCTGAATTAAGAGGAAAATATCACTTATCCGATAATTCTGTAGGGCTCATATATATAATTCTAGAGACACATTCCATCAGTCAACATCTCCAGATAATTGTTCTGATTAACAAAAGAGAAATGGTTAATGGATGTGGGTATTTATATCTATAGCATAGTACTTAATAAAATTGATAGATACATATATATATTTATAATGTTGCTAAAGGTTTTACCAGTTTAAATTAGCTAGGTTTATACCGGATTATTGGGGCTTGACCATGATCATGTGCTAATTGAGGAGGAAATAACATGGCTTACTGAAAGACTTTATTCAGTCATAACAATTAGATCTTCATTGCACATGGCCGGAATTATAAATGTTGGTCATTATTTTTATCATACTTAAGAATCTCCTCCCTCTTTTATAGTTTTCATTCCGCTTATTTACTTTTCACTAATTGGTTTTCATGGCTGGAATTATAAATAATTGGTTTTCACTTTTCACTACATATTTAATTGATTTGAAAAACCTAGCTAGCTAGCTCGTTCAGTTAATTAATTATGATCATAATTAACTTTCTTTTCTTTAATGAGTTTTTCTAATGGCTACATATGATGGTCAAATATAGGTTTATCGGACTACAGATCATATAGAAAGGTCCTCGATTGAACCTGACTCAGTCCCTTCTTCCTCAAGACGAAAGGAGGTTAGATTAGTCTTTCTTTGTTTTCTTTAAAACACGGCTGAACTATATATATATATATATATATATGGTTGCCAATCCAATAGGTATTTTTTTTTATTTATAAGGAGGTATTTTTTTTAACCGTTGGATCGCCAGCTAATGGTAATCCAATAATTATAATGAAGTGCATGAAAAGACGTGCATCATTAATGCGTTTTCTCTCTCTTACTTTTTATTAAAAAAAAATATGTATGCTAACTTTTCATTGACCAAATTAATACCTATGCATAGTTAAAAAAAAAATACCTACTGGATTGGTGCCCTACATACACTATATATTCCAAAACTTGAGATTTTGACATATTTGTTTTTGTACCAAGATTTTTATTTTTTTTTTTCAATGCACCTATAGTAATTAATAAAACCAAATATATATGTATAACGTCTCAGTTAGAAAGTGTTCTCTCTCTCTCTCTCTCTCTCTCTCTCTCTCTCTCTCTCTCTCTTTCTCTCTCTCTCTCTCTACTTTTTGCCATGGCATATTCCTTAGAATGTTCCCTCCATCCCTTCCAGAATTTTTTTTTAATTGAAAAATTCCTAATTATTGTTTCTTTCATTCTTTTTAGGGAAAAATTTTAATTTATTGGTGCCTCAATCAATATTATTCCCCGGAATTTTCGGTTGCTATTTACTTATTTTATTTATTCAGTTTTATCAGTGAAATTCGGAAATTATTGGGTATGGTAGGGTACATGGTTCAAGCTTTGGGTCCNCTCTCTCTCTCTCTCTCTCTCTCTCTCTCTCTCTCTCTCTCTCTCTCTCTCTCTCTCTCTCGTTTAATATCTGTTCCTAAAATATAAAGATGACATTAATTTTTGACTTTTTAATATTTTGGTGGATTTTAATATAGGACAATGATCAGCTTGAATCTACCAGAGCTGAAATGGGAGAAGTTAGAGAAGAAAATCAAAGGCTGAAAATATACCTGAGTCAAATAATGAAGGACTATCAGACTCTTCAAATGCAATTCAACAACATTGTTAAGCAAGAAGCAGCAAAGAAATCTACTGATAATTCCACTCATAATAGTAATAATAATCAGAACCAAATCGAAGAAACCGATCTTGTCTCCCTTAGTCTTGGAAGCTTTGGATCCGAAAACCCCAAAATCAACAACTCCAAGGATGAAAAAAATAAAATTAAAGAGAACATGGAGCAGTCAGTTGATCATGAAGAACAAGGACTATCTTTGGGATTGGAGTACAAGTACGAAAGATCAAAATCGGTTACTGAAACTGATCAAGGAGGACCTGCAGTGTCCAACCCTAGTGCAGCCAGCAGCTTTGAGGAGCCAAATAAGGAAGAAGCCGGCGAAACATGGCCTCCGAGCAAGGTTTTGAAGACAGTTAAGAGAAGTGTTGAGGATGAAGTGTCACAGCAAAACCCAGTTAAGAAAGCTAGGGTTTGCGTTAGAGCTCGATGTGATACCCCAACGGTTAGTATACACGCGTGTATTTTCCATATATAGGTTTTTCATTGATTCAATCGAGTGAGATACATACTCAATTTATATCATTTATATAGTAAAAGTTAAAAAAAAAAATTGCACTCATTTACATTGGCAAAAATACTAACTCTTTTTCCTTTCAAAAAAAAATACTCTCTTTTAAAATTTTGATACATAGATGAACGATGGATGCCAATGGAGGAAATATGGTCAAAAGATTGCAAAAGGGAACCCTTGCCCAAGAGCATACTATCGTTGCACTGTTGCGCCATCATGCCCAGTAAGAAAACAGGTATGTTGTTATTCATAATTATTAATACAATAATTAATTAACTAATTATTACAGTATATTTGATACATAAATATAGAGGCCTTACATGACAAAAATTATGACCAGTCAATTACTCAGTACTATATCCAAACATACCATGTCTTCACACAATTGGCTCATGTACGATAATTTCAATTATATTAGAAGAAAATAAGTGGCATTTTCGCTATATATAATGGTATCATTCAACTACATGACAATATCGAAAATGCACCCGATTACATAATTTGCCACTAATTTAGTTATTAATGGATCATTTTTTTTCCAATCAAATTGGCTAATTTAAATTATACACACCCTCTTTTTTCTAAATAATGAATAGGTATTTTTTACTCTAAATAATGAATAATAGTACTGATTAATGTATATTCATATGCATACAATTTTAGGTGCAGAGATGTGCCGATGACATGTCCATCTTAATAACCACCTATGAAGGAACTCACAACCACCCACTTCCCGTCTCCGCCACAGCAATGGCTTCCACCACTTCCGCCGCCGCCTCAATGCTTCTCTCCGGCTCATCAAGCTCCTCCCACCCCGGCGGCATCCCAAGCCCCTCGGCTGCCGCCGCCACCGCCGAGCTCCACCGGTTCAATACTCTCGACAGCTCGAAATGGAACGAACAAACGTTCTACTTACCCAGCTCCTCAACCTCCTACTCCTCTTTCTCATCTTCTCACCCTACTATCACTCTGGACCTCACTTCTTCAAATTCCTCTCATCTCCTCAACAAATTCTCTTCATCATCATCATCCCCAAACTACCCTCATGATCATCATCATAATCATCATCCCATGTATCCTTCCACAAGTCTCAGCTTTGGTTCCTCTAATTCGGATCAATATTCCAACTCCAATAATTTGTCTTGGATCAACAACGGCTTCCTTAGCTACGGAACTTCCCAAGTACCTTACAACACAAGGAACCAAATTGGAACCCTAGCTCTTGGAAAACACACCACTGCTAGTAGTACTACTAGTACTCACATTAACTACATGCAAAAAAATAACCCTATTATAACTCCACCTGACCATCATAGTAGTACCATTGCTGCTGCAACCAAGGCAATCACGGCGGACCCCGCTTTCCAATCAGCTTTGGCGGCTGCGCTCACCTCGATCATCGGTGGTGCTAGTGGAGGTGGTGGCGGGGACACTAATAATAATGATGTGTTTCATAAATTAAAGTGGGGTACTGGGGTTACTAGTTCTAGTGATCATCGCTTACAAACGGTAACAAAAGGGATAAATGGATGTGCACCAACGTTTTTGAACAAAACAGCTTTGACGTTGAACAATTCTCAGCCGCAAACGCCGGGAAATAACTTGATGTTCTTATCGCCAAATTCGCTGTCGTTTTCGGCCTCCAAGAGTACTACTACTGCCTCTGCATCTCCTGGTAGCGACCATACTAGAGAGCAGACCAGTTAATTAGGTATATACTGTTTAAATTTGTTAAAAATTGGTCAACTATTGTTGTTTAATATTTTGAAGAATTATTAAGTTTGGCTTTTCATTGTCTGTAAATTAAAGAATTTGTTCATGCGCTATCTAGCAAAGAATTACTAGCTAGTTGAAACTTGTTGAAAATAAATTAATTAGTATAAATTTTCCACTTATCTTTGTTTTTGTATAGTAGTATCAGATTGGACGTTGAGGCGCTTGATTTATTCATTCACAAGGTGCAGTTTATATACACGTACAGAATTTTGCAAAGGTAAATTACATAAAAGATATGTCAATTAGAGATATGCTAACGGTAGTAAGATGGAGCCGTTGGAGATATGCCATGACACACGGTTCCAGCCGCAGAACATTAATTTTGGTGGTCCTCAATCTTTGGTATTGAATATCCACGATCAGGAATCATAGGAATGTTGACTATCACTACAAGAAATATGATTTTTACCGACGGACTACTAATAATCCGTCGGTGAGAGTTTACATTCGCCGACGGGTTTGAGTGAAATCCGTCCGTTAAAGATTGCTGAAAAAATTAATTGTTAGGTATTTTTCACCGACGGGTCTCCATCGGAGTAGTGACAATATGCCGATGGATTAACTGTTTCCGTCGACAAATGTCAATTTTTTAATTTAAAAAAAGAAGCAAAACGACGTCATTTTGAAATAGGATTATGATAAAACCCTACGACTCCTCTTTCGTCCTTCCGCGGCTCAAGCTCTCTGTTTCTCTCCTCTGAAGCTCGTTTTTTCTCTCTCTCTCCAATCTCAAGCTCTCTCTCTATTACCCTCCTTAAGATCCCTTAATCTCTTGAGCTCTCTCTTTCCTCTCTAGCTCTAGCTTCCGTCTCAAGCCAAAATAATAATTTGGTGCTAAAAATCACTGAATTCCAACGTCGTCATCAGATCCACTCTGACCCTAAATCGTCAGGTACCAAACTTTTTGTATGACCCAAATCTCTCTTGTTCTTCTTCAATCTTCAAAATTTGGATTATACTTGATATTATGGTTTGTCTGTTGAGCCCGATTGAGTTTCTCATTTTCGAAGGCTTCAAATTATTTTTCTGTATTGATTGGCTCATTTTTTAAAAAATTTAAATTTAAATTTAATTTTTGGTTGAGTGAGTGGAAGAAAGTGTGTAATATGTTTGGATTTTAATTTTTTTGTATGATTTAGAGTGTGAAATGGTGATTTTGGAGTCCATAGTCCGTAGGATTATGATTTTATTTATTATTTTTTTTTATGATTTTATTTATTTATTTGTTATCTATAGACACACGTGATTATATTACCATTCGTGTAAAACTCTATTAAAATTATCATTTTGTCTATTCCAATCGGTCTTAATTTCAAAAAAAAAAAAATTGGTCTCATTTTGTCAACTTGTTGGTAATGTTTATCTATTCGAATCTTTCATTTTAAGTATTATGTTGAGTAAATATTATTTGCCGGTACTTTTTGAAAAAAATCGACCAAATTTTTGGCCAAAAATATTTAGAATAACATACTGGACCTTTCTTCTTCTTTTTCTTTTTTTTTTTTTAAAAAAAAAAAAGGAGTGATGCGACTTTGTACATTTACAAATATTTTCCTTTTAGTCAACAGAGCATAGAAAATTACAAGCAGAGGACTAAGTATGGTGTATATATAAAATTGAAGAATTTTGATATAATTCTAATTTAATTTTTAATGCTACGATATTATGAATTTAATTTCAGTATTATATTGTTTCTCTTTAGAAAACTAATTATTATAAATTAGCTTAGATACTAAAGATAATTAGAAGGTTTGTGTATATTTTTAAGTGTTTGGGTACTCAAAAATTGGTAACTAGCATATCTATATCTATATCTATATTTATATAAGAAGCATAGATGAAGCATGGTTTAGTTTCTTCATTAATAATTACTTGGATAGGCATGTCAATTGAGGCATGCTTTTATTCGTGCATTTCTTAAAAGGGAAATTGTAGCTGAGTTTGTTTAAGAGTTTTCCTATTTGATTCGATGTGGTGCTGCAGTATAGAATTGACACAGATAGAATTTAAGTCTAAAAGCATGACAACTTTTAATAATAAATTCATAAGTGATATACAATATGTCAATTATGATTTTTTTAAGTATATTTTGGATTTTAAATGTCAAATTAATCTTCTGTATATGTTTTTATGTATATGAAGTATGTTTCTCTTATTGTTGCTAGAAGTATTGTATTGGATTGCTGGGGTGGCGTTTCAGGGACTCTAGTATTCGGAGAAATGTTTGATAGATTATTTGATACTTGTAAGAATATCGTTTGACTCAAATGATTGTTCTTGTGGTTATTCGGTAGCAATTGATTTTATTCTTTTTTAAGGTGACCCAAGAAATAAATGTTGGTT
>JXTB01000647.1:131445-202459 GCA_002914805.1 Parasponia andersonii
AAATGTATCTATAACATGTAACTAATTTTCAGAAACTGATAATTAGTAATTATTTTTAAAAATAGTATTTTTCTACAAAAAAAATTAAAAGTGATACTTTTCTAATAAAAACGGTACTGGAAAAAACTTACATCCGTATGTTTGTAATTATTTTTGGTCTTTATTGATAAAAGTGTTAAAAACCGTTGATGATAAGGATGAGTGGTAACTAATGATAAGATAAGGAGAATTTATGGCCCAATAGTGAAATTAGCCCATAATAATTGCCTCAAAATTCGACAAGAAGCATCATAGATATGAATTACGTAGAACGACATGACAACAAAAGGCTAAAACGACAACAATATAAGAAATGGGAATAAAATAAAGAACCTTTACCTGGGACGTGGGACGTCAAATCATCAATAAAGTAATACGTGAATGTAATTGGACAAACGACAGTAACCTTCATAAACTAAAGTTTATTGAACTATGAAGATAATCTTTGCTATTGACATATATAATATTTTGGAAATTGGAAAATAATATAAGATAACTGAAGTCCCAAGAAACGACAATTAGTTCAAAAGACGACATGAGTTGGGGAAAAAAGATAACTAAAACTATAAACGTCGAAAAGCAGCATCAACTATAATGAGAAAAAAGATGTGAACCAGGAAAACAACAATATAGACAAAACATAGAATAAAAACTCAGAATCAAAAATCAAATTTCTGAAATTAGATATCCCAAGTGTCTCTGCACGCGTTTGTGTTTTCCCAGCTCTAATTGAACTTGACATTCTTCTTCACCTCCAGTCTGTCCTGAGTTTCAGTTCGATGCTTCATTATCTTTGAACTATCTTTTACTCCCAAGCTTCAACACCATCCAACTTCTTTTAAGATTTCAAAGACTCCAAATTATCACATAGAGAAACGTAAAACTGCTTTTTTGCATAGGAAATGGCATATCTAACTGGCTTTCACTAACAATTGCTCAAGTAGGGAATATATGATTGCATAATTGCACAGATTATTTTAATTTTTCAACTCAAATAACACAGTTATTAGATTTTAGATTTTTGCGTTGTGCAGAATAGTACATGCACTACTTGAAACAGAATGATTATTTAGACCTTTCATAGAATGATATTGAACAATTTCCTTGATAGTCTAACATAACATCCAAATGTTCCCCCGTCTCTTCCTTGACGATATCAATAGTGATACCCATTACACACAACTTATAGAGATAAATAACTCAAATTATATCAACAGAAACATTAAATCTCATTGAGAAATGGCTGACAAAAAAGTTTAGACTAAACAATCAAACCTAAGAAAAAGCGAATAAGACAAGAAAAAATGTCTCTGGATTCATCTCAGCTCGGATCAAAATGAGCGCCTTGGTCTTTCCTCAGCAACGTTTACCCTGATTGCCCTACCATCCAGAGTCTGCAAACACCAGGAAACTCAAATTAATTAGTTGCACATGATACTTTAAAACTCATTCAGAAAGATGATATTTCATTAACTCCGTCTTCTTTTTCCCATTCTAAAAATCATTAGGCTAAATTGGGCAGAAAATCAAGAGAACAAATTGAGAACGTATGATTCTGAGCTCTCTTAATGTCATCAGGGTATGTTATATCTTGACAAAATTCTTAAGGAAGATAATTCTAATACCTGTCCATCTAAAGCAGCAATAGCATCATTCATTTCAGTTTCACTGGACATTGTTACAAAGCCAAAACCACGTGAACGGCCAGTTTCTCTGTCATAAACCACCCGAGCTTCTACTACCTTACCATGTTCACTGAAAACCTGCTCTAGGCGACCATTGTCAACATCCCACGGTAGGTTTCCAACATAGATTCTGAAACCAGGTTCAAACACTCGAGGGGGGCGCTCTGCAAGTACTCCTCTTGGAGATGCTTTATTCACAGTCAAGAGTCTTCCACCCAAATCCTATACAAAGTGAACAGAAAATAAATCAACTAAATAAAGGGTTTAGAAACAACTAATGGTTACAATAAGCAACAGAAAGCTTAAGCGGGGGTATCAGAAATAAGCTCAATTCTAAGAATCCATTTTTTCATATTTCATGTCAAAGATAACAACATGAGGCTGAAATTGTCTAGGTGGATAAACTGAATTTTTCACCTCTTCAGGAGAAACCAGTAAGCATATTTGTATTAACCTAGTGATTCAAAGTTCAATTGGTCATTATAGCAAATAAGGAAAAGAAAACCTTAATTTGATAGCCTCGCTTCTTAGTGACCTTCCTAGGCACTTATCTTGCTACAACAGCACCGCATCGTATTATTTTTCAATGAAGCAAAGTTTCCATCAACTTACATAATAGAAAAAATTCCTCTCCTGATCATATAAGCTTAAGGCCTATGCCACTTATCAGTAGAAAAAGTAGAACCTATTAGCTTAAATTAGCGCCCAGCCACAAACTAAAGCTAAAACAAACTTCAAGTTAACTTGCTTTTCATAGGAACATTCCTGAGTATTCAAGTCTACTTTACATGCTCTTTTCTATTCAGTGGTAACCACTGTTTCATTGCCTTCTACAACCTCTTCTCTTTCATTTCCATTTTATATGTTTTAAAAAAATATATATGAAATGGTAAAAGGGTAACCTCAAGTAAGGCATAGGCCATGTGAAATGTTGACAAAACTTTGCTTCTCAAAATCTAGTTATCCCTTTTCCATTCAATTTCTTTTCCCTTCTTATCTTAGTGTTTGATTCGAGTATATTGAACCTTAGTTACTCCTGAAAACAAGCCAAGTATTAGAAAACAACTTACATAACGATTGAACATCTCCACAACCTTCTCAGCTTCTTCAACCGTACTCATCGTTACAAACCCGAACCCGCGACTCTGATCCGTTTCCCTGTTGTAAATAACCTGTAAACCAAGAACAACCCAGATTAAATTATCAAAAAAGCAAAAACACCCACATGGCAAAACCTTCCAAAACCCTCAAAATCAATCAAAATTTTCACCTCAGAAATCTCCACAATTCCAGCTTTTTCAAAGAGCATAGCCAATTTTTGACTATCAACATCATAAGGCAAATTCCCAACAAAAATCTTGGCATCCTCAGGGGGCTCCTCTCCTACATAACCTCCATCTTCTTCCTCCTCATCTCTCTCCTCAAAAACCCCGGCTTCGTCGCTTCCTTCGCCTTCGACTGCGGCGTCTTCGCCTTCGGCTTCACCTTCCCAATCTGAAAGACCAGCTTCGGTCTCGCTGACGTCCTCCTCGTCAATGGTGACCGTGCTGTCCCCTTCTTGTTGAGCCCAGTCGGAGGCCTGCGCCACGAAGGCCACCGTGGATGAGGAGTGAGACCTCTTCTTCTTGATGGAGAAGAGGGAAGAGGAGTAAGCGCATGAGAAATGGAGCTTCCGAAGGGGTTTGGATGGGATTGCGAGAAACGGGTATGGAGCTTTGGTGGTGAAGAGGGATGGGAGAGACAGTCGACAAGAGTCTGATAGTGCTAAGGTCTTGGAGAGAGAAGCTGTTGCAGAAGTCATTTCTAGAGAGAGAGAGAGAGAGAGAGAGAGAGAGAGAGAGAAGGGGTTTACAGCAGAGCGGAGGTGGGAGTGAGGATAAGGAGCGATGAAGGAGAAGAAGAACAACATGAAAGTAAGAGGGGTTTATAGGGAGGATTGTACTAGTACTACGGTGCACAAGATTATGGGCTTATTTATGGGCCTAAGAAAACTTTTGGGGTTAAGTAGGTAATTATCATTTTTTCAAAGGTTTAACTAAATTTATCACCGTCGCTAGATTCTACCATTTTTGAGAGGGAATTAGTCAAGAATTTGTCCAAAATTCATCAAAAATGTATCAAGAATCCATTAAGAATCCGTCTAGATCATCAAGAATCTATTAAAAATCCATCAAAAATCTATCAAGATTGTCAAAAATCCGTTAAGAATTCCTCAAAATTCCGTAAAGATCACTACCGATATCAATAATTCGTCAAGATTGTCAAGAATTCGTCAAAAATTTATCAAGAATTCATCAAAATTGCCACCGACATTAAGAATCGTTCAAGAATTCATCAAAAATTAATTTTAAAAAAATGGTACGGTGGTAGATTTAATTAATAAGAAAAAAAAAATAGCATATAGCTAATTTATTCAAAATTGCTTTGGGAGATATTGGCCTAGATAGTTTAAATTTGACACAAATTAATTTTTTTAGTTCTCTTTTTCAAAATGATAATTTTACTATTTTTCATGTAATAAAAAGTCTAAAATACCCTCTACTTTAATAACTTATGTCAGAGCTTTAGTCTTTTATCTTTTCTTCTGTTTCTGTTTTATTTTTAAATCAAAAATCTTAAAAAACCACGCACAAAGAAGAAGTGGAAGATAAACCATTAAGCTTAACTCTCCCACTTTTCCCATGTTTTTAGCCAAATAACCACCATTAAAAAAATTAAAAATCACTTAAATGCCCATTTCATTGTTCCATCTTTGTTCTAGTTAGTGACGAAAATGGCTAAAACTAGATAGACTTCGAAAAAAAGAAAGGAAATAAAGATTCTGACTTCAAATCTCCTTCTCCTCAGTTGACATCATCGAGGACGTCACCGAGGTTGAAGAATAAAAAAGTGGAGGGAGAGGGAGATATAAGTTCTCTCAAATTTTCTTTTTATATTTTGCATGAAAACTTGAGGTATTTATTTATTTCTTTCATGAAATATTGTATTGAGGTTGTGATTGTTTAGTAGTACTTTTATAAACTCAAATTCATATTGTATTGAGGTTACGATTGATTGGTATTACTTTTATAAACTCAAATTCAGTTTATATACAGATTTTCATGGTTAGCAATGGACTTTTTCTAAATCTGAAAATATCTTATTCAAAAATAGTCACTATTTTTATGACTCTGAGTCATATATTGGATGATCATAAATTGGTTTAGAGTAAAAAAATTTGTGCTTTATGATCACTTAAAAATTTTTACTCATCCAAAAATTCAGTAAAATACACAACTGACAATAGCCAATTGTGACATATTGTTACTAATAGTGTGACATAGGGTCATCAATATGTGTCATAGTATCAAAAAAAAATCATAATTATTTTCGAACGAGATTTTTCTAAATCTAAAAAAATGTTTGTTTATAACCATAATAAACAACATATCGACTTAATTTGAGTTCATACAAGTATTACCCAGTCAATCATAACTCCATTTTGCTTCTTATCTAAATTTCTTGCCACAGATATTGATACGCAAATTATTTTTAACGACTCAATTTTGAAAATTTTCTTCTTCAACCTTGGTGATGTCGATGGATAGAATAATGGTCAAAATCCAATCTAAATAGGAATGACAATGGAGTAGATCGGAGACGATTTTTCAATTACTATTTCCATCTCTAAAAGTCAATCGTAATATTATACCCGCACCATTAACCATTTTTTTAGATGTGTGGACGGTGCAGATATTAACCAACAGATAACGAGAAAAACTATAGTTTTCCATTATTGATTGATAATAATAAATTATAAAAAAAATTAAGATGAAAATACTAAATCTTTTTCATAAACAATAAAATATTAAACAAAATAATATACTAATAGTTTTCTGACTCTAAAATTTAAATATATGACTACATATAACTCTCTAAATTCATTATTTTATCAAATATATAAGAATATAAATAATTTAAAATTAAATACATATCATTATGTATAATAATTTTCTATGTGAATATATATCGGGATGGATACAGTGTGGATTATGTTAATACCATCCCCGCACCACACCCGCATATTAACGGTACGGTTATTCCTCATCTCAGTTATTTTCTTTGCTTAAGTAATTTTTCCCTTCTCCATCTAGATCGGATAACTACGGATATCCATAACCGTAGATTATATTGCCATCCCTAAATCTAAACTTTATTTTCTAGTAGGTCCATTTATAAGTTGCTTCTATGGGATTTTTGTGTACTAAATCACAAGTTAGAGGCATTTTTTAAGGTTATTTTTGTTAGTATTTCAAATAGTTTCATAAATTTGCTAGCAGCCACTCATCTTTTTTATGTCTTGTCTATATTTCAAGTATCACGTATATGACCACTAATAAAGAAAATGATATAGTTTTTCTTGTAAAATTATATTTGTGTTAGAAAAATATTTCTAAGCCATTGTTGGTACAAATTTTGTGACTGAGATTAATATGTAAAAATTGTATTAATCACAATAATATGATCTTACAATATTTGTAACGATGTAAAATACATTATAACCATAAGTTACAAAATTATGATTATAAGTTGTACGTTTAGGAGAAAAATTTTGGGAAAAAGTAGGTAAGAAGAGGGTAATACTCACCTAAAAAATATAAAGTAGGTAGTTTCAAAATGAACATATATTCTTTCTTCAAAAGCAACTAAAAAAGTCATTATTTTGAATTATAATGTTATTTAAAAAAAATGAACTAATAAAGTCAATTGACATGTATAGTTTAAATTTGGTCTAAATTTAAACTATCCATGCCAATTTAGTTAGACCAGCTTGAAACTATTCCAAACCAAACAAGCTAAATGAAATTGGCAACTTCATATAAATAACCATTTTTAATACTTCTTTCTAGTAAATGTTTACATTTTTATTGTTAAATGACCGCCGAATATATGAGAAGTTACGATAACTCTATCAATTAATAGAACTATAGTTAAATCGGTTTATGTGCAGATCTATTTTTGACACTAATCTGTATACTGAGTTGATGAATTTATATATTAGATATATTAACTGGTATACTCGGTCATTTTACTATAAAATCTAAAACGAAATATCTATTATGATGAAGCATCAAAATCAGTAATTTTCGTAAAAGCCCCGACAAAATTTTGGAAAGTAAACAGCATATATCAATTTAAACTACCTATTAGTTATGTTCGATGTGTGTTTTTTCACTATGAAAGGATGAAAAAAAAAAAACTACCAACCCGCACATATGGTTAAAAGACTTTTTTATCCGTACAGTTAAGATTTTTGTGTTAATCGCATTACACTACACTGCACCTCAAACATGCGGTGCAATATGATTCATTGTATTAAAAATATTTGCTAGAAATAAAAATTATTTTTTTGCTAAATGTTACCTAGAAGAAACGTACTTCTGGTAAGTTATGAATGTATTTTAGGAAAACAAGTAGGTTATGTTTCGAGATAGCTATTTGACTCATTCTAAAGTTTTTTAGCTTTGTAGTTTTGTTTCTTTTGCTTTTTTCCCCATTTAAGGGGTGCTAGAAATAAAAACTATAAGTATACGTGCAACAATAACAAATTCTATTAAATTTTGAAAATTATAAGCATGTATACAAATACACCTAAAAAAATTAAATGAATGAAGTACAATTTCGTACAGTTAATGCGGTTTGGCAAAGTTCTAAATCACACCACACTAATAGAAGAAATTGGACCCCAACCACCCTGCCATTGTTTGTTTGTGGATCGCTTTCCGCAAATGAGCATAAATTTTGAGGTTGCTAATTCATTTTTGAGAAATTAGATTGTGTTTTTTTTCGTACAAAGGACTGAGAAATTAGAATGGTTATCTAGTTTGGACATTTGATTTTTCAAAAAAAAAAAAAATCTTTTTATTATAAGAGGGGTAAAACCTCTCCTACGAATAAGAGTATTTTCTAATTTATCCGATGAAATTGAATGATAATCAGTAAATTGAATGCATAATACATTGCATACACTACAATATATGGAAACAAAACTCGAATAAAAAGAGAGAAAAAACATATCATCTTTCTCCTCTCTATATCTTCTCGCAACCAAGAAGCATGCTTCTTTTTCTTTTTAGTCTTCTGTTGCTCTTTCTCTTACCTGTTGTCATTGATCTTTGCTAACTCCAAACCCAGTTAATCTATATAAACTTTACCATTTTCTGTTCCCAAAAACAAAAACTGGGTCATCAATCCTTCCATATTGGTACAGAATAGAAACAGTTTTTTCTTAACCCAAATCCCACCCCCACAGGTTCTATCCATGATAACCAAATATCGAAATTTTTAGACACTCATAATTCAAGTGAAATATGATGTTTCAAGCATTGATTTCACTTGGAAGACTCAAGAAATCAGCTTCCACAAAAGAATTGAACTGAAACTCAAAAAAATACAAAATGTAACAACGAATTGACTCGTACATATATAAAGAGTGACAATATGCTTTTTGGAGTAAACACCATTGATGTTTTGATCACTGGGTTTTTCTATTTCTTTTTTCTTCGGTTTTGTTTTTCTTTTTTTTCTTTTCTTTGTTTAAATTCTTCTTTGGTCTCATGAAATCCCCAATTAAAACCATATTTGTTTTTCTCTCACTCACTCACTCACTCTGAATATTGTAATTCACATTGGTAGCAAATTCAATTTCATATACAACTTTGTTTTTAAATAGGCAAATTACCGGTTGAAGATGAGAAGAGTACAATTCTGAGTGCTAGGGTACACCATTACTATATGTACCTCTATTTTATTATCTATTTGATTTAATCAGTCGCTCAAAAAGTCCTCCTACTGGAGAGGATTTGCCACTCGTATAATAAAATTCTCCTCTATAGATATATCAATAATGAATTAAGTATATCAACTGATTTGCTAGAATCTGATTTATCTTATTGATATATCTGGTAGAGTAATACTAGGAACATAAATAATATATACACAAAACAAATAGACAACATATATTTTGAGTCACTCGTATATATAGTAGACCTTATTTCAAAAATTACGGTGATTAAATAATATTTCATTGTGTGCATATCTTAGGTGTCTCTAATATTACTCATATGTGGTATATTAATACATAATCACAGTTGAATGTAAAGTAAAAACCTAAAAATAAGACATTTTCTTTTTAGGTTTGAAAAATTAGTTATTCTCCTAAAAACGCTTTAACAAAATTTTGTAGTGCAGAAAGAAAGCAAACCAAAACTGCAACTAAATATGTTCTCAAAAAAAAAAAAAAAAAACGAAAAACGCAACTAGATATGTTGTTTGCATATTTTGTCATATAAAAAGCATTTAATATTTGTAAAATTACATTTCACAAATTTTTTTGATAAGGTTGACTTTAAAAGTTAGTTGGATGACAATGAGGAAATCGTTGCAGAAACTAAGCTGATATAACAATATTATATATTCTTTGTAAAACAGTTTTATCGATTTTCAATTAACATTAGAGGTGTCAAAATAAGCAGAACAGACTGGGTCGGGCTGTCTAAGAAAACAGGCTTAGTCCTGTGCGGTCAAAAATTTTAAAATGTAGCCCAACTTGACTTGTAGGTCTATGAGACCCCGGCGAGCTAGCTCATTCTTAATCTAATTTTAAAATTTTAAAATATCTAAAAAATAATATTATTATTTGTATAATTAGTAAAAAAATCAAAAATTTAAAATAAAATTTATGAAAAAAAATAATATGTAATTTTTTTCTATTAATAAAAATTTAAAAATAATTAAATAAACTAAAAATATATAAGTAGAATAATTGATAAAAAAAATTTAAATATTAGAAAATTATTTAGAATTAGATTGAAATTTGAAAGTGTGAAAAAAGAAGATCGAGGAAATGTAAATTCATAAATATTGGAAAAAGTTTATATTTAAAATTATTTAATTTTTTTAAAAAAATATTTTTGATGGCTGGTGGGCTTAGATGTATAGCCCAACTAGGGTCTATAATGCAGGCCAAATTGGCATGCTGGCCACAAGCTGTGGGCCAATCTATTTATCCGGCCTATTTTGACACATTTAATTAGTATTAAGTGTGTACTAAGCACACGTGTAAAAAAGTAAAAATTACTCTATAAATAGTTAATCAAATCCTTAGTATTTTTGAAATGAGGATCCTTAGATATTGAATGCAAGTGAGTTATCTGGTAATATCTAAGTGAGTTTTCTGGATAGATATACCAGAGTTGGGAAAAAAAATTTGGGAAATGAGACTCTGTTTTCTTAAGAAAATTTGCTAGTGCAAGCTTGTAACCGATATTTTTCATAGTGGATTATTGACTAAAGGGCTAAGTAAGTACATGTAGCTCATCTTGGTGGCTAAACCATTACAAAATCGTATCTCATTTCCTTTTACTTTGCTGTTATTAAAGCTACTGGTTATTTTGTTCTTAGTAATCCAAAATTGGCATCTCTACCATTTAATAAATGAAGTTTCGTAGAAGTTTATGCCCGAAGCAACCAAAAACTAGTGAAAGCCAAAGCACAACAAATTTTAACCAGACTAACATGTATGAGTAGGCTCACCTAAAACAACATTAAAAGCAAATTGGTTGCTATGTGTGCGTCGTTGTTCAACCGCAAAATAATTTTCCCAAATTGTAGATTGTCGACTTTGGAAATTTTTAAATCAAACCAAGCTAAAAATAAAAATAATTTTTTAAAAATAATCAAACCAACTCAACTCATGCAGGTCAGTTTGTATTGGGCAATTTTAGTAATTTGTTTAATTTTAATTTTTTTTTACATGACTATCAAATTTGAAGGAAAAAAAATCCTAACAAGTTAGGGATTAATTATGTCAACCATCTTTCAAATAGAAAATTTAAGACAAAAAAGGGAAAAAAGAAAAAGAAAAAAGAAAAAAGAAAAAGGAATTACAGATTTCATGTGAAGAAATCTAAAAAACATTTTTGTTACCCTACTCCAATTGATATGACATTAGATTCTATCTCCAACCTTGAGAGATTTGATGTTTAATTTAAATATCATGATAAATTTGATTTATGTCCTACAAATATGCTCATTTGAGCTTTCTCTAGAAAAAAAAAATTCTTCTTAATTACAAAGGAGGTGTTTGACTTCGTAACTAAAAAAAATAATTTTTTACTTTTTATAAACAAAAAACTATTATTTGAGATTAAATAGAAGTGTTTGGCATTGTTGTCAGTACAATTTTTAAAACATAGTCAAAGAAAGAGAAAACTACACCCAATGCCCATTTTCTACCCATGTATTAAGGAGTATCCTTTTTATTTTACGATTTTATCCCTAATTTGACCAATCAATCTATATAGTTTATTTATCCATATGAATAATTAATTTGGTACTATATAAAACTGATTTAACCATATATATAATTAATCTACTAGTGTTTATAACTGATTTAGTGATGTATATAATTAATTCACCAGTATTTATACTTCTAATTCACCATTGATCTATAAGTTTGTTACATAATTTATTTGATAAAAAAAGTGGTATATCAATTAATTACTTAATTTATTTGAATAAATTTATAAGGTAAATCAATAATATGTTGGTTATTTACATGATAAAAAAAAGGAAAAATGACCTTGAAAATAAAAACAATTAACATATTAATGCTATATCAACTAGTTAGTTGATTTACTAGAGGATTAAAATGGTAAATATGTAGTTAATTAGTTTTATAAATAATCGTATATTATATAGTTATTACTTGATTTAGTTGAGTGAACAAAAAAAAAGTAAACCATTAGTAAATCAAAAGGATAATCTGGTCATCTATAATCATAATATAAGTCGTAAGTTGAATATAATAAGCTTACTTGGATAGTTGTTACTTACTATTTTACGTAACAGGAGAAGATAAGTCAATACCATAGTTTTTAATATACGATTTGAATGATACAATTAAAAATTGAATTTTACGATATAAATGATATTTTTTTTATCGTTTATCTTTTAAAGGTAATTATAAAAATAAAATTTTATTAAAACCCTAAAAAAAATTAATTTCCATATTTTCTTTGAATCTAAGAATCTATACATTTATAATACATGGTATAAATACAAACTGGACTAAACTCTAATGGGAACCCAAAAAAAAAAAGAAAAAGAAAAAGAAAAAAGTCAAAATAGTTTCCAAAGTCTCAATCAAGGGAAGAGGACTTTCATAAAAAGACAAAACAGAAAAGGACTAAAAAAGTTCTCACAATCCAGAGTCCATCAGAGATAGTGCATTAAATCTGTAAACCTCAGCTAAATAAAAATTAAACCAAGACCCGGGATTTAATATACTAAAATTAAAGAAAAATACAAGTAAGTATGTTAATTGATTCTTTTTTTTTTTGTTTTAGTTTGTACTTTGTATATAGATATTGAGCACATTTAGGTAGGAATCAATCTCATTTACCACTATTTTAATATTATTTAACGTGATAAATTATTAATTGTTGTTGTTGTTTAATTAGCATCAAAATTTTTAATGAATAGGTTGAATGATATTTATTAATTATATAGTAACAAGTTAAATGTCACATCAGATTATACTAAAAAATAGGAAAAATAGGAATATAAGATACGGTATTTATATATTAGTTAATATGTTGAGTATATCGATTTATTTACTAAGTAAAAACTATTAAAAAGATATGCATTGTTTTCTTAAAAAAAAAAATTGCCTTTCTTTAAGGATAATACTTGGGACAAACAAAATTTCAGAAAAACAAAATAAAATACTAGAGACATCCAATTATATGACATACTTTTTCAAACTACCAATTTCCATGGTGTGATCAAGTTTTCGAAAAAAAAAAAAACATATCACATCATTAGGTGATCCTATTTTTAAGAAAAGATAGATTTTAAAAAAACACGTCACTCCATACAAAATTTACACCTAAGTATTGCACCAATTACGTAACATGCTTTTTAATCCCGTATGTCCATGATTTGGTCATATATTTAACCCCCGAAAAAGTTATAAAATATGTAACATCATCGTGTGATCTTATTTATATAAGTGGTTAAACATGTCACACCGTTAAATTTACACAAAAAATTATACCTAATCGTGTGACTAGCTTTTTTAACTACTTACATGTACATGGTATGATCTAATTGAAGAAAAAAAAAGAGTTAAAAATTATATCGTATCGCCATATAATCCTATTTTAGAAAAAATATAGATAGTTAAAATACATGCCACATTATATAAACTTTATACCAAAAATTATATCTAGTAACGTGGCATAATTTTTAACCATTTATGTATATAGTACGATCATATTTTCAAAAAAAAAAATAGTTAAAAAATATGTCACATTATCAGGTGATTCTATTTCAAGAAATATATAAGTGATAACAAAACATATCACATGAAGCAAAATTAAAACTCAAAAGTTGCATCAAATTATGTGACATAATTTTTAACTATGTTTATGGTATGATTATTAACTGTTACACATCACTAACACCATAAATGAAATAATTGACAATCTTAATTGCATTAAGAATTTGTTCAAAATTTGAAAAATATATGCATATACATATATACACGAGTAGCTAAAACAATCACTATATTGGTTACAATTTCTTTTTAGTAAATTTTGTTTTCACTACCCACCATTACTATTTTATTTTTCTTAAAATTATTGCTATTCTTTAGAATAATAACATTATCAATTTTGACTATTTTTTTAAAGCATATAACAAAAATACGGAGAAAATATAAATTATTTACAAAATTAGGACTTTCATTTAATGAAAATTTTAAAAATTCTGAATTTGCTCCCCCGCCCCCCCAAAACTCAACCTTTGAGCTTGATCGATCTTAATCGAACATCTTGTTTAAGTATATACAGTCAATTGATAGTGGGTTGTTGTAAGGTATTCTGAATTTATTAGAAAATAACGTATTTAAATAATTTTAGATATGTGACGTGCCAATAAAAAATAGTTTTGATGATAATTTATGGATGAACCATTGTATCATTACGAGGATATTGGTAAACTAAGTACGAGGATGTGAATAGTAAGAAGATCACTTTAATAGGTGTTAAAAAATACTAATATAGGAATATATCGAGATATTCGTTTCCAACCAAATATTACTCCATATCAAACAACTTTTGAGAATGTGTCTAGTACAAGGAAGAAGTGAAAAGAATAAGAGAAGTGAGGGGTTTATGAGATTGATTTGAGATATGATCGTTATTTGGTAGAAAGAATTCAGAAAAGAAAAAATTAAATAATAAATTTCAAATTCTCAATTTTAACTAAATTTTAATCACTTTAAAATTGAAGATATTTTACTCGCTCAGTTGGTAAAGCCGTTATTCTAACTAAAATTTTTATTATACTTTTCTGTTTTACCAAATAAGGAAGACGATTTGGTTTGGTTTCTCTCGTTCCTCTTGTACCAAACACGATAATAAAAAAATGATTTTCTTCCCTAAATTATGGAAGTCTTATTCTTCCTATCTTCTCTCGTTCTTATCAAATTACCTGTCCAAGTGTAAAATCTCTAGTGCTGTAAAAAATAGGCCGTCCAACCCAATAAAGAAAGCGGGCTGGGCCGGAGCCAACGTACCAGGGCCCAACACTAAACCATTATTTTAATTAAAAATTTATTTTTTTCCATTATTAAGTAAAGGTGAAAGTTAAGCATTGTACAATATTTTTAAAAAAAATTAGAAATATACGATTTGGTACCATATGTTTGTAGAAAAATTCCAATTTTTTTTTAATTTAGAAAGATATTGTTTTATAACATAATAACTAGTAACAAGCTTTAGAGTACTCGTAACTAGTAACCAAAGATATTTATAACTGATAACGACTAACTAGTTTTCAAATATTAGTAACTAGTAACCACTTCAAAAATGATATTTTTCTAAAAAAATTTTAAAAATTAGAATTTTTCTTGAAAAACGGAACGGAAATTAGAAACTCCTTGTATTTTTGTAATTATTTTTGTTCTGTTGGTAAAAGTGTTAGAAACTAAAAAAAGAAAAAAGAAAAAAGAAAAGAAACGAGCCCATTGGCCTATCCCGGCCCGTTTTGCCTTACCCATTTTCACCCCTGAAAACGCGTCTAACCATTTTTGTTTTCAGGGAAAAAAAAAAAAAAAAAAAAAACTTCTCTAATGTTGCTAATTATTTCATTTAGTTTTCATTCTCTTTGGCCCAAGGAAGGAAGTACGAGAGGGTCGGGGGACTGTGGGACCCGGCTGACTGGACCAATCCAACCACATCCCCAAATTCTCCAAAATTACAACCTTAACACTAACAAAAAAACAAATAACAAAAGAATCCTCCTCCACCTCCTCCTCTCTCTCTCTCTCTCTCTCCTTTTAGATTCTCTCTCTCCTCTCCACCCAGTGGTTTCGATCTGAGCTGAACTGAATGACCTTGGGGAACCCTTTTCCCTGATCAAGCTGAATCTGAACCTATCTTCTTCAATTTCTCAGATCGTAACCCAATTTTCCGATTGCAGGAGCTCGCGTTGAATCTAACTTGAGGTAACACAACTACTACTTCCACTATATATATGTATACATATATACATATATATATATATATATATATTTTCAATTTCGTCTTTTGGCATATTGATATGGACAATTCAGACGAATTTGGAGGTGGGTTTTTCGAGAATTTGAAAAAGGTTCTAGCCTTTGAGCTCGATATGTCCAAAACCCTAGTTTTGTGAAGCCTTTTTGGTGATTGGGTTTTCTGGAACGAGGGAAACCCTTTTGAGCTCGATAGTGCAAATTCATATTTTGGGGTTATTTGGGATGTTTCTTTGGAGTATGCTTGTTTCTTGTTGAACTGCTGCTGTTTGAGTTTGATTTCGGGGTCTCATGTTCCTGTTTTTGTTTTATGGTGAGATTGAATTGTTGCTGCCTTTTCTATTTTCTTTTATATGTTACCCAAAGTTGATTTTTCCCATTGTGTAACTTCTACTATCTTGTGTAATTACAAATAGAACAAGTTTCACACGGTTCAGTGCTAATCCGGGGAAGACTTTTGCCCCATGAGGGGGTTAAGTCGAGTGGTTAGGCCCATGTTTATTATTATGAGGTCCATGGTTCAATTTCTCATAGGGACCTGCCTAGCAATATTGCTGAGCCTCCCGAAGGTCGAAAGGTTCAGTAGGAGGACCAATATCAAAATAAATTCTGGGAATTTTTTTTTTTTTTAAAATAGGTGGCTTCTTTTGGGTTGTTTCTTTCTTCTTCTTCTTCTTCTTCTTCTTCTTCTTCTTTTTTTTTTTTCCAATAAGTGATTGTTGGACTTTATAGGTGGTGAAAATGTCGACTCCTGCTAGGAAAAGGCTGATGAGAGACTTTAAGCGGTTGCAAACAGACCCACCGGCTGGAATTAGTGGGGCACCTCAAGATAACAATATAATGCTCTGGAATGCTGTGATATTTGGGTGAGTTGTAACATGGATAGAAAAAAAATACATATATACATATATGTAATTTTGTTTTCATATGTTTTATTCTTTTGATTTCTCGTTATGTTTACATTCTGTTGGCTAAGCCATTTCTGGTTTGGATTGCAGTCCTGATGATACTCCTTGGGATGGAGGTGAGTGAACCCTTGCTCTGAAGCTTTAGACGTTCATATTTGAATATCTATTTAAGGTTATATTATGTTAGTAATAGTTGTAATTAGTAAACATGTTGTACGTTCCCTCCAAACATAGCTTATATCTGAGATAGCATAATGAATGTTCCTTCGAATATTGTATTTGGTTGTTTGAGAATGGTAGTCATATGACATGAGACACCATGTGCTATGACATGTGGTTGTTTGAGAATAGTGGTTATATGACATGAGAGTCAGTGTCCAACTCTTGAGGAGGCTTTGATACCTTTAAATCAATGTGGCTCATTTTTATATTCATGTCATGTTTCTCCCATGTAGATGGCCCTAGAAGAATTATTTTCATGAAAACATTTGCTTGGTCACCTCTCACCAATTTAATGGTGCTTGTATATCAGATCTGAGAGACAACTTTATATATGCTCATCCCAATTAGGCACAAGTTCATAGACAAACTGAATGAGTATCTTTGTGTAAAGTAGCTTAAGGTCACACATATAGCCAGAATTGAATCCGGTTCCCAGGTCTAATATACCCTTTTTTTTTTTTTTTTTTTCTCTCGCTCTCTTTAGGTACCAGAAAATATACGCTCTGATATACAATTTTGTGAAGGTTTTTAAATTCTGACCTGTTTGTTAGTGGCAGTAGATTACTAGATTAACTTATAACCAGGTTTTCAAAGCAGATTTTTTTTCACGATTTTTAGTTAGATTAGGGTTGTATTTGGGAAAATGATTGAAACTCAGTTTGCTGAGAATTATTGTATCAATAAGATATACGTTTGTGCAGCAGTAGCAATAATAAAAACTTTTCCTTCTATTTTGTCTGTGTGTAGTGATTCGTGTCCTTGGTATGTGAAATAGCATGTACACTAATTCTTGTCATTGGTATTTGGAAAGGTAGTCTCATTTTTATTTGGATTTATGAACTCCATTTGTATGTACATAAAAGCAAGCTTTTTGTTTGAGTTACACAGGCACGTTCAAGTTGACTCTTCAGTTTTCGGAGGATTATCCAAACAAACCACCAACGGTGCGGTTTGTTTCTCGAATGTTTCATCCTAACAGTAAGTTGGAAATTCGTCTTGAGATCAGCGTTTGTTTTCTGGTAAATCTTATTTATGTTGTCGTTTCTCACTTCAGCTCTCCTTCATATTTGGACAGTTTATGCCGATGGAAGTATTTGTTTGGATATCCTACAGAACCAGTGGAGTCCAATATATGATGTGGCAGCTATACTCACTTCTATCCAGGTATTTTGTTCTGTTTTGTATTTGTACATTCATCATTGTCATTTAGGTAATATTGTACCGTTTATAATTTTATTGATGTAGAACAAGAGTGAAAATTTATACGAGACGAGAGAAAGAAGAGAAAGAGAAAGAAGAGAAAGAGAAAGAAGAGAAAGAAGGAGAGAGGAATTTAAGAAGGAGAGAAGAATTTAGAGAAGAAGACGAAGAACTTTAGAGAGAGGAAGAATATTAGAGAGAGAATTTCTGAATAACTGTATATCATTATTCAAGTCTTAAAAATAATGAACATAAAAGAGTTTATTTATAGAGAAACTCTTAGACAAAACTAGGAAACAAACATCTTCTAGAAATAAACATAAAAGAGAAACATCAAACTAGTTACTTAAAACTAAATAAAACCTAATAATGAAATAAAATATATTATACATTCCTAAAATAGTCTAATTAATAATAATCATATAGATTGCATTCATATTCCTCATCATTCTCCTTGGGTTTGAGAATTCGACTCCGACGAGTTAAAATTCTGGTAGACCATGAAGCAACAAGCGGAATCGAAGGAAATTCTTCAATTGGAAGTCTTGATTCTTGATAAAAATGTAGGAACTTTAAACGGTGCAAGTGAACCACTTTCTCAGCCTAATAGACATAGGAGAGAACACATGAGGTCTTGGAAAGAAAATTAAATGAATGTGCATTAGATCCAAGAGAAACTTTATGAATTGGAAACTTATGTGGACTAGGATCACAAGGTGGGGAAGTAACAAAAATTTCAGCTAGTATCTCATTAGACTTAATCACTCGTTCCTTAACAGAATTATCTTCCTCAATAGATTTAACCATCCCTTTCTCCTCAATTATCTCGTCCTCATCAGATTTAGCTCTTTCTCCCATAACAGATTTTTTACAAATTGGCTTACATAAAGTGGTAATAACATCCCTTTAAAGTCTTGGCAAAGTTGGCTAATATTGGCCATATTTTTGCGAATGCTAGAAACTAATGAAGGAGCATCAACTGTAGGTTGACTAAAAGGAGTTTCAGTTTTAGGAACCTAATTGAGACGAGGTTGATAGAAGAACATTTTTTTCCAATTTTTCTTTCATCTCAACCCACAAAGTGATAGGCAGATGATAGAGATGTTCAATTTCATGTTTTACTAGTTTCCAATGAACTTTAGCGGGCTCAACTAATCTCTAACTAGCATGAAAAATACATTGAGCATCAGTGAAATTATGATAGTCAAATAATTCCTCAAGAGCACTTACCCAAGCTAAAAGGATATTATAGTCCGAAGTACGATCATAGGCAGGAACATCTCTTATAACCCTAACATTGTGTCTTATCTCTTCAGGGTAATAGCTAGAGTGGCTATGGTATTGTTGAGGATAATATGGAGTATGATCACATTATGAATAATGATAAAATCGATTATCCTTATATAGTTTATGGTATTAGTGTGGAGAATAAATTGGAAGACTCATATTCAATAATTAGAATGAATCAAAACACATTCATAAATTTCTCAACTAATAAAACCATAAGAAAAATCCACAAGAGTAGAATTTGTTACCAAAGAGGGGTGTAAGTGAAAAAATCTTCGAATCTGGAGCAAATATGCAAGCTTCAACAAATCAGGGACCTTAGCAAAACTGTCAAAGCTGCAAGTGTTGGAGAAGAGAAACCCAAGTTTGTTTGCTTGTGTGTTCTCTCTCTCTCTTCTTTTTTTTTTTTTTTTCCCTGGGTAAACTGTTTTGGGAGATTTCGGCGGAGAAAAAACAATTTAGGCAAAGAAAACTGAACGAGACTGTGATACCAAATGATGTAAAAGAAGAAAAGAATTTAGAGAAAAAGATGTAGAACTTTAAAGAGAGAATTTTTGAATAGCTGTATATCATTAATCAAGTCTTAAAAATAATGAACAGAGAAGATCTTATTTATAGAAAAGCTCTTAGACAAAACTAGGAAACAAACATCTTCTAGAAACAAACATAAAGGAGAAACATCAAACTAGTTACTAAAAACTAAATAAAACCTAATAATTAAATAAAATATAATTATATAATTCTAAAATAGTCTAATTAATAATAATCATATAGATTCTTTATTCATATTCCTCGTCATTTATTTACATCAGTTTCCTTTTCTTATATACTACATTTATCAATTTAGCTAATTGGCAGATTTGGTACATTATCAAGTGTAGTGAAATAAATTTGTGTTCGAATTAGTTTTGTTTTCTTTGACCCTTTTGTTTTACGGAAGACTAATAGATTCTCTTGATTCTTACTATATGTATGACCCGCCTATTATTATAGGCAAGTGTTGTATACAGATGTGGCTATGATGGTGAATTCTAAGCCTATGCACCCAAGAGATATTTGTACTCTTTGCACCTTTGCTTTTTGAGCTTTAGATGAACATTAATTTGCTAGTTACCATTTTTAGAGCATCATTCAGTGAAATTTGTTGCATAGAACTGGGAAATTCTAACAATTTTTTAGCATAAACGATTTAAGGATAAATTAATCTGTTGGTCCCTAAACTATGAGAAAAGTTTCATTTTGGTCCTTAAATTTTAAATTGCATCATTTTGGTCCTTAAACTATTAAAAAAGTTTTATTTTAATCCTTTTTGTTATATATTTCATTTTATTCTTAACAGAACGAGCATGCGATACACATTTGCCATTCTATTGTACTTATTTCATATTCAAAAGCATATTTTGGCACTATAAAAGATTAGAATATGAATTGAGACAGATAAAATAATTGGTTGGACAAAAATTAGTTTTACATTGGACAATAATGTAATGTAGAACTGTCCAAAATGCAATACTTTGTTGAAATCGCTAATACAGAATGAGAAGAATAACTCATTTTGCTCATTCTGATAAAGAATCAGACAAAATGTATAGTAAAAAGGACTAAAATGAAATATTTTTAATAGTTTAAGGACTAATATGACGCAATTTAAAGTTTAAGGACCAAAATGATGAGACTTTCTCCTTAATTCAGGACTAATAGTCATTTATCCGCAATCTAATATGACTTCAAAAGCTAATAACGTCTTGTTTCAGTCCCTGCTCTGTGATCCCAACCCAAATTCTCCTGCAAATTCGGAAGCTGCGCGGATGTTTAGTGAGACCAAGCGGGAGTACAACCGAAGAGTGAGGGAAATTGTGGAACAGAGCTGGACGGCAGATTGAATCCATTATATGTGCTGATAGGGCAGTCTCAATGTGTCTGAAGCCATGTTCCAAGTGGCATTGCCACTTTTAAGAATCTTTGTGCAAGCTTAAAAAACATTTATATTGTATTTCAACGTCTTTCTTTGAAATTGTGAAAGTTAGGATTCCCTTCTTTTATATCAACAATGGACTGCTACATTGCTTGTATTTCCTCTCTTGTAAAATAGATTGTGGTGTTTCAATTTAACTTGTTAAGAACTTGCTTCAGTATAAATATATGTTGCAGAAGTTGCAGACTGTTGATAGTTATAAATCAGAAATTTTTATGATGTCAAGTGTTGAAAAGAGAGGACGCATTGTGTTTAAAAAAGCGAACTGTTAGAGTGCAATTTGATTTTTACTTGCATTTGGCTGCTACCAAGTGCTAGCTTGCCTCTTTGAAATCTATGATACCAGGCGTAACCCAGTTTTTAAAGGCATTTTACATTTATACTTGACTCAGACTTTAAATTCAGAGAGGAAGGAAAAGCTGTCACGGTTGACTGTGACGATAACCAAAGAAAAACACTTGTTTTTTCAGGGCTGAAAGTGCTTGAAATAATGTTTCTTTTTTCTTATACTGTAGCATAAATAGTTCGTTCCTCAAAACCAACTAAAATTACAAAAATTGTAGAAAAATTTCAGAGAAAAAGAAATTTAGATGAATAACTAATATTTTAAATTTGATTAAAAAGATATTTATTTTTTAAATTTTATAACTAAATATCTAAATTCATATATTTTTATATTTAGTAGATGTATTAAAATGTATTGAGTATATAATTTTTTATACTTTGTATATAAATTTTTACATTTACTATATAAACATATATATTAGACGTTTTGCTATAACATTTGACAATAAAAAATATTTACTTAAATTATACCTAAAATTTGGTAATATTTTTATAAACCCCAAGATTTTAACGCAACAGTGGTAAATAAACTTTTGCCGACTAAGATACACAACTTTCAATCCAACAGTGGTAAATATTAATTAATGGTTTACTACAATCGGTTTAATCAGCAACTGTATAAATACTGCACACACATACACACACACACAACAAACCAGTTTAAACCAACCTCTCAAAAAAAGTGTTTCCTTTTTCTCCCACCCTTCAACAACAGACTAAAGGATTTTGAACATAATCCTTTCTATACATAGGGAAAAGCCCCCACTTAAAAAACACTGAAGACAAACCCATCAAGAATATGGCAATTATCTGATCGGCCAAATTTTAGCTGCAGCATGGTGTTTTACATGACCTCAGTCAGGCTGATTTCTTCCATTGAAGAAGCGTCCTACACAATAGATGGAACAATTTTAAGGTTGCAAGTAAAGTCTAGTTCAATAAAAACCTCAGGAAGCTTGTATGGTCTAGAGTTTAGTGGAATGCCTTAAAACTTGTTCAAACAATTTCAAATCTTTGTTCCAGAAGTTTGGAGTGTATAAAGAAAACCCGGAAAACATAAGTAGCAAAAGAAGAGTGATTTACCATATTTTCTTTGTTCTCTTGAAGTGCATTCCCTGCACAAGAAGGGCTAACTGGACCTGCAATGAATTGGGACTATTAGAAAGTCTGTCAAATCATAGACTCCCGATACTCTAAAAAAGGATTACATAGAATAAGAAGGCAGACACATGCCTTGTTCATCAGCAGATTTCTTTCCCTTTTTCTTAATCAGATCCTTTTCTTTGTTAACTTCTTGCTTACTCGGCTTCTGGGGTTTCTTCAGAGACTTATTATTGGCCCCGGTGGCAGAAAGAGATCTCAAATTTGCAGAGTCTTTGGTCAAAGATCCCCGAATTCTGGCTGCGGGGGGGTTAGTTTTCTGAGTAGTGTTCTTCTTGGTTGAACCTGCAAATGGGGAGACTTGAGCAGCATCAGAATTCGACACCTTCGGTTTCAGTTTCAGATTCCTGGTACTCACAGCAGAGGAAGAGCTCCGGATTTCATCGTCAGAAGATCGACTTCCTTCCTCAGGTACCTGAGAGCATGACTCAGAGATTTGCAGCTGCCCTGTGCTTTCGACAATGTTGTAGCTCTCAAATAGTTCCTTCAAAGGGTCTCCAAAGTCGATGAGGTTATGACGGCGTGCATAGGATGTAAGCTCATCTCCCATTCGCTGAAGAGGCTAAAAATGAATGTAAGGTGGGTCAGAAATTATAATTAACTCAAGCAAATAAAACCAGAACCGTAAGCATGAACTAAGAAAAACAAGGTCAAAGTACCTCACATCCAGCCTCCAAGGCTAGCTTGAAAAACCCAAGTGAAATTGAGTGCTTAGCAGAAGCTTCTGAGAGTTTAATCTGGGACAGCCAATAAGACGAGGAGGACAGAACACTGAACTTCTTTCGGTTGGACACTCTAGAGACGTCGGACACAGGTGTTTCTGTTTTCCTTTGGATATTATCAGACCTCTTCCCTCTAGCCTCGGAAATTGGAGTGATACTGCTCGCCAGTCTTGGAGCTGAACTTGCGGCATATTTGGCCGGAATAGAAAGCCTTCTAGGCGGCTTAGCAGACTTTTCCTTGCCAGAGAGATCAAGAACACTCACACTTTTGCTAACATTCGGTGTAGCTCTCACCCTAAACATAATAAAGTAAAAATATCACAATCAAAGAAGAACGAAATGAAGGTCCAAAGCTCGGTACAAAGTAACAAACAGGGGACTCTTAGTAATTTAGTCCATGTCAAACTCAATGTTTTTGAAAATTTGAAGTAAAAAAAATTATATATGCCCTTATTGAATCTAAATACATGCTTCGGAGTTCTATAATTCAAAAATCAATTCAAATTAAAAATTAACCATGCTTCTGAGAATCTAAAATCCAAACCCGGCCATTAAAACTGTCTCTTATAGCAAGTCAACAATACGATTGCAAAAACAGATTTCAGAATTCAGAAATGGGTTTTGTTCCATGATTATATTTCCATCCGAACCCAAATTACTAAATTCATAACTAAAGCAAAATCATCAAAAACCCATTTCACAAAAATCTCAAACTACAACTAAGTACTAACCCATTTAACCTCTAGATCATATATAACAATCATTGTTGAAACTTTTTTTTTAAAAAAAGAACGAAAAAATAAAAATCATAAAAACCCAATTTCCAAAAAAAAAAAAAAAGAAACGGGGAAAGAAAAAAAACAATGGAATTTAAAAAGTTAAAAAAAAAAAAAAAAAAAAAAAAATACAAAAATAAAAAAAAAAAAAAAAACTGTACCAGATTGGGCAGTTTGGGAGTCTTCCATAGTTCGGATTATTTTTCTTCTTCTTCTTCTTTGGTGAATTTTCTGTCTGAAAAAAAAATTATGTTTTTAAATGTTAAAGTGTTTTTATAAAAAAGTAGTTATATAAAAAAAAAAACCTCTTTTTCACCCCTAAAAAAAAAAAAAAAAAAAAAAAAAGGACGTTCTTTAATTTAATTTTTCTTTTTTTCTTTATTTGGGCGGGAAATTGAGTAAATGGACCCCACAAGTCAAAAACTCAAATTTTAATGTTAAAAAGAGAACTCATCTCAACGCGCCGACATAGCGAAAAGCTCTCACCCGCGCTGTAGTTACTGTAGGCAGCCGTTGGAAAAGACTAATAAAGTGATGATTTTTAGAGCAGCGTTCTTCTGTGCTCATGTCTGCATAAGCTCCTACCAGTAAATCTCCAATTCGTTAGAAAAAAAAAAGGTTGCCAATTTTATTCCCCAACTTACACTTAAAAATTAAAAAAACCAAATCTAGAGGTGAGCTGGTATTTGATGGTCAACAATTTATTTAGAGCACTACTAACTCTTTAATTATTGTTTTTTTCAGCAATTTGAGGGGATACAAAATATTTCTTATTAAATTGAAAAAAAATGTGATTTAATTATTATTTTTTTCAGCAATTTGAGGGGATACAAAATATTTCTTATTAAATTGAAAAAAAATGTGATTTTGGATTACCATTAAAATGTGATAGACACACAATATTACTTGTAGATTTAAAAAATTGAAAAATATTGTTCTCAACTTTTTTTAATTAAAAAAAGAAGAAGGGCGACGCGTGGCGCTAAGGGAGTGTGAGAGGGCCGTGATTATGTGATCAAATTTGGAAGTTTGGTATGAAATTAGAACGGTCGGTCTATGATCATGATTCAACAGCGTTTCTACGGCTGGCACTACGTAGGGCCCATAGTTTTTGAAAAAATATGTTAATTAAAAATAAAAATATTGACAAAATTCGAATTTCAGATTTCAAATCGTGTGTTGTTGAAACTGTTTTTATGGTTAAGATGGGGTACAGTTGTAGATATGGATTTGATCTTTTTGTCTTTTTGGTTGGGCTTTGGATTAATGGGTTTTTGCCTCCTTTTATGGGCCATTTGGCCTCGACAGATTGGTTGTACGGGCCTACAAGGCCTCTTTTGTCTTTAATTTTGGGCTTGGCTCGGATACGAAGCTTAAGCTTAATGGTAAGAATGGTAATCCATGTAATTTAACGGCCACGACGTACACAAAATAAATAATGCCGGATGTATAACAAATCTTTAATACCAACACAAACACAGTACGTGACATTTGAATTGATATTATTTAATTAGTATTTTAAAATTTATTATAAATAAATTAATTATATTCATCAATTGAATAGTGCTAATTTACGTGTCACATGTGTTAGTATTAAAAAATTAGTAAAAATTTTGGTACATATAACATTTTTCTACACAAAAATATATACGCACCACATACAAATCAGAATATGTTATTAATTTTAACCACCTATGGTTCTTGAAATAGGACTTTATTATATATGAGAATGACTCAAAAAACATACCACGTCATTTTATGTATATTTGGTATATAGATTATACCTGTCCCTAGTATTACCCGTGTTTAAAATCTTTTTATTGGAAGGATGAGTTATTTCAATGATCACATAATATTGTAACACCTTTTTAATTTTCATATCTAGCCTCAGTTCACTTTTTAAGTTTTAACTTATTGAGCTTTTAAAGAACTTTAATGCTAAAGTATTTTCAATTGAATTAATTTATAGATCTATACATGAAACATAGAACTATTTATAGATATCTTTAAATGAATATAACTCACTAAGATTTTCCACTTCCACAATTATTTGTCTCTTAGATTTAAAATTTCAATACTTTAAAGCATTTAAATTGCGGGTGAGTAAATCAGTTAGAACTCTTTAGAATCTTTTTTTTTTGTTTTTTTAATAAGACTTAGCTAATGATCTGTACTTATTATAAATTAAAAAAAATACTTATTACTATCCAATCTTTACCCCATCTCACACCATTACGAATAATAGGTTTTCACGTTAACTCCGGTGTGACTTGAATTTAGATTGAGATCCAAAATAATAGGTGCTATTACCAATTGAGTTAATCCATTTCACGAGAATTCTTTAGAAGCTTGAAACAAAATTGAGCAACTACTTGTTTGCGCTACAGTAAAAACTTGAACACAAAATTAAATGCCGGCATTGACTTCATAGCAACAAAAAAAAAAGAAAATATTGAGTGTAATTTTGTCCAAATCTTTAATAAAACATACAAAATAGGTAAAGACTACAATCATATATAGGTTTTATATTTATTGACTTTTATATAATAAATTGAATTGGTATGAGGATTAATTATATAGAGATTGGATTGGAATGTACAAAAAGTGTGGGCGTTAGATTAGGGGGGTTATATAAGCATAATAATGCGTTGCAATTTTGTATAAATATGAAAGCCCCCCCACTTTTCTCCCCACCCGCTTGACAGTTTATACAATCAGTCATATCTCACCTTTTACCTCTGCCTGCTTATCTGGCACCATTTGCCCACACTCCATCCTTGTCCTCGCATGCAACTACCCCCCTACCTTCCTTACTTCACATTCCCGACCTCCACGTGTCTTTCACGCGCCCTTTTCTCCTAACAAAAGCCCATTGATTGATACGCTTTGATAACAATTTTTGGGAAGTGAATCCCTAACAATTTGTTTCTGAATTTATCTATTTGTTAACAAATGGAGTGACCTTTAAATTGGTCTCACATCACTACAAATGTGAGCATGTTACTACCATCACAAAATTGTGCTTGACATACTTCCTATAGTTGTATATAATGGAAGGTAAATCTTTATAAAATAAGTATTTTTTATTTAGTTACCAATAATTTAATTTAAATCAAACAAAAATTAGGGAAGCATAATTTGATTCCGTTATGAAAGGTATTATTTTTAATTAATTCCTTATTTTATTATAGAAACCATAATGTTGCTATTCTTTAGTTATAAATATGCCATTATTCTCGTCTAGTTTACACATTTTTTTTTTCTACATATCTAAATTCATATATAATGTTGTATCTAAATTCTTATGAGCTTAAACTCAATCTATAAATTCTAGTTTTTCACTCCATTTTTCCAAAGAATCACAAGTTTTCGTTTTTCATGATCGTTGCTATTGCAGATTTTCCAACATTACTTTGAAGTATAGTGCCAAATTACCAAGCCTCTAAGGATGTGCCAAATGACAAAATTTTTGACTTTTCAACACATCTAAACTCGGTGTGTATAGTTTATCTTCTTAGTAGGAAAAGAAAATATTGACATAATTCATATTAATCAACTTTTGTGGCGACACAAAAATCCACAATCGCGCGTGCGATAATGGTATCAACTTGGAAGGCTAAAGAGGTAATTTCGCTCGATGCTTCGGAATAAAGAAGCTGGACACTTGGTTCCGAAGTAACTGCACTCGGGACAACCAACACCAACACCCCTCCTTTATTCAAAAGCGTTTCTATTATCCACTACTCCGATTCTACCGTAAGCATTTTTTTTTGACTTCTGACAAGAAAAAGCGTTCCATATAATTGGTCACTACTAGCATTTTAAATGTCTTATTGTGTGCCCTAACACACTATAGCTTCTCTCTCTATTTTATCCATATTATTTTTCAAATTCGGAGTAATTTGTTTTTGTTTTCTTTTTTTTTTTTTTCGGCTCGTCAGTCGAAGAGGTACAGAGTGGAGTAAAGCGAGTCTAGCAGAGGAAAAAAAAAACTGATGAAGCTTTAGATCAAACATTTTTTCCTTGATTTCCAAGCTCTCCTTTCTCTCTCTAAACTCTCTCACTCATGGTACACTCCAATGACTCCATTTATCTCTCTATATCTATATCTATGTCTCTATGGGCTGCTTTTTTAGGTATACAATGTATAGTGTTTGTTTCTCGGGAAAATGTTTTTGATAATTTGAGCTTTGGTTTCCAGGAATGGTAGATTTGGAGTTTGGAAGTGCTACATTTGTGGCGTGAGCTCCAGATCTGGTCAGGTTTAGCTTGGTATGTTTCTAATGCGCGAATGAAGAGTGTTTCTTATTTGATTTTGTCTCGAATTTTGTATTGCATTTTGGTTAGTTTCTTAGATCTTGTGCGTTCTAGGGTTTCTGAGTACTGCATTTGGTTTGAGTATGGTTTCTCTCTTTCTTATTCTTTTTTTTTTTTTGTTTTAGATTTTTGATTTGGTTATATTGCTTAATTTGTGGATAATTTTGAGTGGGAATAGTAGTTAACACTGTAATCACTTGGAGGTTTCGCGGAGCTGCGAATTGAATACTATGTTGAAAAGCCCACATAGAGAGAATGTGACTGCTTTGATTCTTAATTATTTGGTTTGGATCTGTTAAAAGTTTTATCTTGATGTATCATAGTTTAAATGATAGCATGCATAAGTAAAATTTACATTATTTAAATTTTTCTGTATTCGAAATGTTAAATGTTAAGGATATGACAGTAGTTTAATGGTATATCCTTTTATGTTCTGCACCCCACCCAGATAACTTTGTGCATAAGGAAATCTTTGGATTTAAACATTGGGTTGCTTTTCTTGATACGGTCGTAGAAACTAGTAATTAAAGAAGTTAGCTTTAGATCAGTAGATTGATTTTTGTAGTAAAGAAAGGATATACTTCCTTTTATTTTTTTGATATATGCAAGAACAAGTAGGATAATGACGTCTTATGTTTTTAAATGGTGTTTGAGATTGCTGCATATGTATATTTCGGATTTCATAGTACTGTTTGATTTTTTTAAGTTATTACAATTTCGCTGTTCATGTATGCAAGCTTTGGTTTTCATTGTTACCACTACTTTTGTTTTGGCTACAGATCCTGTAATTGCAATGGGAAAATCACCAGGGAAATGGATCAAGACTATACTCTTTGGGAAGAAGTCAACAAAAAGTCATATTTCAAAAGGAAGAGAGGTAATTTTTCAGTGAATGCACCTACTTCTCTCTGACATTTCATTTTAATATTGATGTTTAGCAAACTTGGTAGAAATTTGATTTTCCATACTCATCCTTTTATTCAACCTATTGATGTACAGCGTCATAACACTCTCCTTTTGTTATCATTTATTTCCAAACATGCATAACTTATTTTGAATGTTCTTGGTCACTTTGTGCAGAAAATCACAAATGAGAGAGAGGTAGTGGTTGCAGCCAAGGCAGCGGGAGATGACTTTGCTTCAGTTCCTCCTGCAACTTCACATCCATTCCCTAGTACCACCGAAAGAAATGAAGTGAAGTCAGAGTTGGAGAAAAGGGAAGCTGAAAATTTATATGGTGACGGGGGAACACTTTTGTCAGGGAGTCAGAATGCAGAAATACAAGGTTCAATGCCCCAAGAGGCATCGAATGATCCTGAGCAAATTAAGAAAGAGCAAGCTGCAATGATTGTGCAAGCTACTTTCAGAGGTTATCTGGTAAACCTCTTGTTAGGCACACCCTTTTACTTTTATGCTGATTTTAGTTACAGTTTTGAATGATCCCTGATTGATATTTCTAATGGGATTGGGATTAGGTTTAGATCTTTTAGTCAGCACTAGCTACCATCTGGTCAGAACTTGAGAGAGTTCCAACGTTTGGGGTCCTTTTCATATTTAACAGTTTATTGTTACCTTTGCTCCATCCTTCTACTCAAAATTTGGGAAAGAGTTCTCGTATATAGAGTTGTTTAATTAGAAAGTCACTATTTAAAAAAGATGATGTTCTTTAATTTAATGTCAATTTGTTTGGAGCTGGCACTCTTCCCCTGCCACCATCGTTCTCTCACTACATCTATCTTTACTTCTTTTTTTCTTCTTCTTCTGATACTTTTGTACATACTAATTTTTACTGTTTCATAATAAAATTGCTTATGTAATGTGCTGAATCATTATTTAGCAGCACTAGTTCCTTTTACTTAAACGGTGAGATTAGGGGTCGAACCTACTCTGAGAGGTTTGATGTTTGCTTTAGCTTTGTAGAGAGAGCACTTCTTAATGTGCTGAATCATTGTTGAATGGTCTATCTAACCAAGATTTTGCCTCTGTTTCTACGAGTTTCTCAGGTTTCTGATTGGTGTATTTAATTGAAAATTTAACTAGCAACTTTTGTGCTTTTTCTGGTTTCCTGGTTTTTATTGTTTGCTTAATGTTTGTTGAACTTGCTATAAACTGCATTATTTAAACCTATGCAATTTGTCATTTTTATTTTGAGTAATGTTCTTGTTGGGACTAAATTACTCAAAGCACTGATGTTGCTATACCATGTGAAGGCTCGCCGAGCCTTTTGGGCCCTCAAAGGCATCATAAGGTTGCAGGCACTTATCCGTGGGCACTTGGTTAGGAGGCAAGCCCTTGCTACATTGTGCAGTATGCTGGGAATTGTCAAGTTTCAGGCACTCATTCGTGGAAGAAGTGTCAGAAATTCTGATATTGGGCTTGAAGTGCAAAGGAAATGCGGGCTAGTACTTCTAGTAAGTATCTCCTGTTAATTCTTCTCCTTTCTTTTCCCCAAATTTGTCAAAATGTGACCGGCATTGAGGTTTGAGTTTATGGACTGCAATTATTTACTACTGTACACAAGCACTTTTTCTGGACTGGTGGCATAATTAATTCGTTGAATGAATGGGTTCTCTGAGAATGGGGATTTTCCACTAATATGATCACATTAATACCATGATGTGACAAATGTTTTCAAAAGGGTGAACCAGAACAGTCACGTGCTTTAATATGATACAAATTACAATTCTCATCTTTCTTCAATGGCACAGATGGGTGCATGTTTTTTCATGGATTTACTTCCCTTCATTTGAAAGTCGCTATTCATAAGGTATAGTAAAGTAGGTGATAGATCAGGTCTTCTCCAATCTGGTCATTATTTTGTATGTGGCAAGACTGTACAAGGATGTTATGGGTCATGCTTTCATATTTCCAAAAGTATGGGTCTCGAAGAATTCCTGGACTTGAACTTTCCTTTTTCTCCCTGTGGGTACAGAATTTGGGGAATTCCTACAGGTTTCCATTAGAAGGATGTGATCAACTCCTACTTACAACATAATGTAAATCATTTTGACTTAAATTGATTGTTTGCTTCTGAGCACCATGTTAATCTGTGCACTAGTTCTTAGTGCAGTTGGTGGATGATTTGTTTGATATCCCAGAATAAACATTAAAAGGTGCACAAAGTAATAAATGCTTATAAACATGCTAGCATGGAAATTTAGGCGCGGTGGTGTTTTCTTTTTATGATCAAGTGTTGAGTTGACTTGGACTTTTAAGTTGAATTGCCGGGGCTGAAACCACCATTAATCTAGCTAGCTGAAACCACTATTAATCAACCTGCAAGTTTTGTCTGTTGGATGTAACATCATTTTCTTTCCTATGCGCTTCAGGGAGGAAAGCCTGTGGATCCTGTTGGAGCTAATATTTCTATGCAAATGGCAAAGCTATCAACAAATGCATTCATTCGTAAGGTATGGCCATAAAGTATGCCGTACTGTTGGTTACTAATTTGTACATAAAAAATATCACTATTCTTCTATATGCAATTTGATGGAGTAGTTCAAAATATATTTCTCTTTGGATTAGTGTAAACTTGCCTTCTACGTTATTAGTACTCATTGAATCTTCAATGGGCTATTAATTGCCTAGTAACTGGAGGTTCATGTTGCAGCATCTTGTTGGATAATGATAATACTTGCCTAGTTGTTATGCATAACATGGGTTGCTTCATGTATGTAGTTTCTTCATGAATTCATGTTGCAAGCTTGGGGAATGTTGTATCATTAGAGCACCTCCAACGGGCATGCTATTTTACATGTCAATGCCAAATTTTAGCATTTGGGCCATAAAATGGTCATCAATGGCATTCTAAATTTAACATAAATTTTTAAATCTATTTTTCATTTCAAATATAACACAAAGAATAGAATATGCTAAAATTTAGCATGAGCTCTGACTTACAATATTGCTATGAAAGGAGTATGTGGAGGTTAGAGAATATAAATGACATTTATTTTAGTTTGATAGCGTTATAGCAAAATTTAACAGTGTGTATAAAATTTAACATATCATGTTAATGTATAATTGACGTTTTTAAGCATGAATGCGTTGGAGATGGCTTATACTTTGGAGCATTCAAGTTCTTAACCAATTTTTCTTGGATGAAGATATCTGGATTGAAACTATGCAAATTTTGTTAGTGTTGAGCGTTTGGAGTCTAAATTAGCAAGTTGAGGCTAGTTTCTAGTAAATCCCTAATTTCGTGTTGTGACTCAGGCAAACAGCATACACATAGTATGATTGCATCATTTACAGCAATATTTTAAAATGAAATTGTCCTTTCTTGTCTGACTCATGTAACAACATTAGCAAAAAAAAGAACTTGTAGTTTGTTGTCGAGAGAATAAAACCCTTGGGATTGGGCGAGTTTCTTGGTTTGTGCACTGGCGTTCAGGGAACATACAATAGATTCACTTGCCGTTATCATGTGATCATTCATCTATTATTTATGCCATTCCTTCAAAATTTTTGTCTGATGGTCTGGTTTGTTGCTCTAGCTTCTTGCTCCATCACCCAATGTGATGCCTCTGCATGTACACTACGAATCTGGTGAACCAAATTCTGTCCAAAGCTGGTTGGAGTGCTGGTCATCAACCCACTTTTGGAAACCAGTTCCTCAACCGAAGAAAATTCTGGATTTAAAATCTCAGAGAAAGCTGGGTAGTGGTCAGACTGCTGAACCCCAACCAAGCAGGTCGAAGCGAACCCGTAGACCTCCTACAAATGTAGAAAGTGTCTCAGTGCAAGCAACTTCTGAATTTGAGAAACCCAAGCGCAATTTTAGGAAAGTTTCAAGCCATCCAGCGGATTCAGTGCAGGAAAATCCACAGATTGAGCTTGAAAAAGTTAAACGGAACTTGAGAAAGGTTCATAACCCTGTAGTAGAGAACCCTGTCCCATCAGAAGCGGAAACTGAGAATCCAAAGCCCAGTCTTGAAAAAGAAATTAGCAATCCAAGTCATGATGGTTTGGAACAATACCTTAGTAATAGTAGTGAGAGGGTAAAGAAAGAGACAATATCTGGTGAGAAGGGAAAGAAAGAGACAGCATCTATTGAGAAGGTAAAGAAAGAGATAGCATCCAGTGAGAAGGTAAAGAAAGAGACAGCATTGAGTGAGAAGGAGAAGAAAGAGACAACATCCAATCTGCCTGACGTTGAAGCTGTCTCTGAGCCATTAGTAACAAAAGAGGTCTCTGACTTATCACCTGCTGATCAACCTTTAGCTGATGCAAGACTGCTAACAGAAAGCATTAGTAAAGATGAAACTTTGCCTAGTGACCAAGCTACAAATGAATCGAAGGTCTTGACAGAGAGCTCCAGAAAAGAGGAGAATGCTCCCACCGAAAATGGGGCATTAAGCCTGAAGGAAGACTTAACAGGTGGTGAGAATCAGAAATCTGGGAGGAAAACTTTTACTCCAGCCAAGCAAGAACGTGCAGAGAATGGGTTAGAGAGCAGTCCTGCATTGCCAAGCTATATGGCAGCTACTGAATCCGCGAAGGCAAAGCTGAGAGCACAAGGCTCCCCAAGGTTTGGACAAGATACAACTGAGAAGAGTAACCTCAATCGACGTCATTCACTGCCATCTTCCACAAATAACAAAATCAGCTCGCAGTCACCAAGAACACAGAAATTGGTCCAAGCTGGAGCCAAGGGAGGAAATAAAAGTGATAGATCTCTCTCCTCCCGAGATGGCAGCGGTATGATTTGTTCCTTCCTGCACTTTTGACTCTTTTTTCACACTGACTTATGAAAACGTTGCATATAGAGTTTCTTTAATCATAGAAACACTATGATAGTGTCAATTCGTGTCGGTTTGGATAAATTGTTTCTTTGCGTGCTACTGAAGTTCGAGAGAAGCAGCTCTCCTTTCTTCGTACTTAGATGCATCAACAACCTGCTAATCATTTATGATACTGGTATTTTTTTGTCTCCATTTGGCTGCATGGTATGGCTATTGGCTAGTCAAATGTTTAGGACCTGTATCTGAACTTATCAGGTTCCCTTCCTACTAATATTGCACCCGTGGTTGATTCTTTTTGCAGGAAAGGTAACCCAAGCAGAGTGGAGAAGGTGATTCTCGTCTCCAACGAGCTTTCCTGGAGGTTTAACGCAACGTGATTTATGTTCGTGGGGAGTTTTTGATTATGTATTTGTGATTTCCAAGTGTTGTGAAACCATAACTGTGTCTATAGTTAGTGGGTTGTGTGGGGCCAAGAGCCTTTCCTGATTTTCTTGCATTGTGGGTGTTTGTGAGTGAATGTACATCATAGGTTTCTAGTTTTATTATGACACCTTTTGCATCAATTTTACAACCGTGTTTGGTTTTGACATTATTTCTGGCCGCTCATGGTATACTGTATAGTGATTATCATTTTAAATGCACCTTAATTTGATGTTTGTTTATTGTTGTCATGTTGAGATGTTCTTGTGCCAGACTAATCAGTCAGTGCATATCTAGTTTCGACTTGTTTCTACATATGTTAAAAGTGGTAAAGACTTCTCAGCATGACCAGATGTTATTTTATGCAGTTAATAACGATAAAATTTAAATGGGAATACGTGTGGAGTCGACCTCATTACATGCTGCTTTGATTTTTTTTTCCCCAAAAAAAATTTTCGGTTCATTTTCAGCTTATTGCTTTTTGCTTTTTATGTTTGTTCGATATTTGATGGCAATACTATTATACTTGTAAAGCTAAATGTCTATATTTGAGTGGCGACATGTTTAATGTATTATTTTACTTTCTAATTAGTACATAAGCTGAAGTACTACTAATACTTAGACCATGTATATTCGACTTATTTCGTATACATCAAATACCTAGGTGTTAAATTGGATTACAAAATGAGCTGGAAATGGGTTTTATGTACATTTGGCAAGTAACTTATTTTAGATCATACTTGCGTAAAAGTTTCGAGTGTTCTAACAAAAATCAAATTAGTAAAGCTAAAATATATACAGTACTTTTGTACCCTGAATGCACTGCTAAATTTTCACTAAAAATCACTATCTAATAATCTGATTCGGATCAATCACTACTCCACGAACTACTCCTGTTCCGTCCAAGAAATTTCTACCTGAACTTGAAGCCAAAGAGACCATGGATTCAACATTCGGTGGTATCGGAATTTCAGCCGAGATACCAGAGATGCAAAGAGCTCCGAAATCGTCTTGCTTCCAGTGAACTTCCACCATGATCCCTCTGCGATTTTGGGCCGATTCAGTTCCCGGAATTCCCACGAATTTAGCTCCCACAGGTATCTGAATTAAGATTACCAAATTAGGAAGGATTTCAGTTATTTCTATGTAGGGTTTAGGATTGTTTGGTAAAAGAGAATAGAATTATGGTTACCTCAACTGATAGTCCACATTTTAAAGTGAATGTTACCAGTCTCCCTTCAGCTATGGCGGTCTCTAGCTCTGCCTGACGAGCTATACTCAGGAAAACTTCCTCCAGGCTTGTAAAACCAATCTGAATGTCGGCTATACCAAATTCTACTTGTCTATCTTGAAGCTCTGCAAAGCAATCCTGTATTTGACAACAACGTATTTTGCGAGTCAAAATAAGCAGAAACCAAGCCAAAGAAACTACGTAGTAGAACCTAAAAAAAAAAAGAAACAACATTGTGTTTGATGGACTGTGCTAGCATCTCACGCGTCACAGCCCTATATTGGGTGGCTCCATGATGAGGCTCACGTGAGCCCCATTGAGATAGGGCTAAGGTTGACTGTACCACTACTCTATTGTTTCGATTAGTTAGGAATTCTCGAGTACTGTAGTATAATTATTCCATTTGGATACAACTAAAGTCGATCTATAAAAGAAAGTTAGTTTAGTTATTCTTGTCCTGAGCATATAGTGTGCTCATAGCTATTTTGTCCATCTAATGGTTCATTAACTGCCTTTGTGAGTCTATGATACATGATCACAAGTGCTTAACTTCAAGCCATTGTTGTCCTTGAAGGGTAAAATCTTTGTTTCTTTTTCTTTTCTTTTCCAATTAGATACTTTCTGAAGAGACAGATTAGAAGGGTGATACTGTGCTTACCGGAAAAAGTACCTCCCTATTGCGAGGAATGGCAAAAGTCAAAGAGGAGTTGTTCTCTTCTTTTGGTAGAACATCTAAATGCTGCGGGAAAAAAAAAAAAATTCCCAGTTTTAGTATATAAGAAAAAAAATTTAAAAACCATCAACTTATTTCAACGTACAATTTCGAAGAACTGCTTCACAGCTTCATGGTGATGAATTGCATCTACCACATCTCCGTCAGGAGGAGTTTGTCCATGGAAGCTTCCATTGAAATTCACATGAGCCATAAAACCAGTGCCGAATCGCGACTTCAATCTGGCTGAGCTCCCAATACATCGTAGCTTGCCATTTGCCATTATTCCTATCCGGTCACTTAGAATGTCAGCTTCTTCCATCGAGTGTGTTGTTAATACTATTGCGCGTCCTTTCTTTGCATTTTGTATGATGTCCCATAAATGTCTTCTTGTTATTGGATCCACTCCAGTTGTCTGCAGATCATAGTGTAAGTCAGAAAACTTGCGGATCAAGTAAATGAAGCATTTATGATGGAAAGGAGTCTTTTCTGATATGCATACAGGTTCATCCAAGATGACCAATTTTGGATCGCCGATAAGCGCTATTGCAATGCTGAGGCGACGTCTCATTCCGCCACTGTAACTTCCAGCTCTCACTTTGGCTGCTTCTGTGAGTCTCACTTCCTCTAAAGAATTTTGAGTAACCTGTTTTTTCATTTCAGAAGAAAGCATTTGATTAAGTGGAAAATGCAGCATGTACAGCAGTCATTTTTGTTTCTATCTAATCACGCTTAGACTTTAAAAAAAATATTTCGAGTTACAAAGCATGTGAAAAAACCCATTCATTTTTTTGTATTATTACATACAGATTGTATTGAGGCTTGGGGTAGGCCCTTTATACTAGCAAAAAGATGGATGTGCTCTTGCCCAGAGAGTGCATCCCAAAGAATGTCGAACTACACGAACAGACAGACACAAATAAAACGAGGGGTTAGTCTCAAATTTCAGATTATTTTCTATGTTAACTTTATACTATGCACATGACCATGAAAATGTCCAGTAAGGGAAGAAAGCATATCACCTGCGGACAAACTCCAACCAATTTTCGGATTCTTGACATACCAAAAGAGCTTTGTATAGAATTTCCATATACCAACGCTGTTGAGGAAGTTCAAGTAATTGCCAGCAGAAACAAAAGAAGAATTAGACTCCTTTAAACTTTTTGACCAATATTTTGACTAAATGTACACAAAGATAACAAATATATTACCATCACCACCCGTGATCGGTGTTATTCCAGTCAAACATTTGATTACTGAGGTCTTCCCTGCTCCACTGGTTCCAAGTAGACAAAATAACTGATCCCTGGCAAAGTTCACCCATAAGCCCTGAAAGTGGTACTCAATAAACAGCTTTACTATGTTGCTTTAATAAGGAAAGCCCAGAAAACATTAATCATAGTTCATATGCCCTTTGATGACAAGCATGAAAACAAGATTTGGGAAAGAAAAGACAAACGAAAAAAAGACTTTGATAATGACATCTTCAAAAAAACTAGAAGCAATAGACATATATTCATGCAGTTGTATGCTGATGGATGGCAATAAATACTACTACACAAACTCCCTCAACTAGGCTGAAAACTACAGTCAAACGTGTTTCCTTTTACCTTGAGAGCATGGTAAGGTGGAATTCTTTTGCGTTTAAAACTTCCGATGTTTGTTGACCCAGGATATGTCTTTACAAGGCCACGAATCTGAACTGCAATTCTTGGATCTTTCATGCGTTTATTAATTTGTTGCTTTATGATGTTCTCCTCTTCTAGGACATCTTCATCATCGGGAGGAATTTGCTCCTCTGATGGAAGTGCATCTATGGAGAGAACGAAGAAAAAGGCACAAGTCACATAAACCAGCCTACCAGAAACTTACCAGCTGAATATCAGAGTCAATATTTACCTTCCTGTTTGTTGCTAGCTCTTCCTGTCCAGTATTGAGGTTCTAAAAAGTAAAAGACTGATTTCCTTACACCAGATACATTTGGGATAGCATTGTCAAAGTAGATTGCCAATGCAAGCCAGAGAATGAATGTGGCTGCAAACCACTGATGAACATCGCTCTGTAAAGCAAATGAAAGAAGAGGTAGGTAACCACAAACCACTAAGAAAAACTTGAGTAAACAATTGCCAAGTTTTGGAGTTCAAGCTGAATTTGTTCACGTACGATTGTTATGACACACTCGTTATCATTTGGCGCACATTCTCCCTGTCTACTCCAGCTGATCCCGATATCTTGGGGAGTGGAAGTTGCATCAGCAAGCAACCATAGAGCTTTAGTGAAAAGATTAGGGGGGAATAGTGACCAAACGATTTGATACAGTTTAGGAAATGTTTTACTGTAGGGAAATTTTATCGCTGCAACAAGCTGCAGAGGCAAAATGTAATCTATTGTCACTAATAACTCGATTGTGGTTATAAAATTGAACAGGGAGGAATCTTGCCTGGTTCATTGCTGCGAGAATGAACATTGAAAAACCAATATTTGAAGATGATGATGACTTGCTTATGAAGGCTGATAACATGAAGGCAAAACCAAGCTGTTATCAAATGTTGGAGAGCCAGATTACAGGTCAGTATTAATGGAAAATAGATAGTAGAAAGAGTAGGTATAAATCAGAAGAAACACTTGTGTTAAATCACAGAAAACAGTCTTACCATATTGAGCTGAAAAAGGAAGAACACAAGAAACACAACAGCCAAACTGTTGTTCAAAAAGAAGTCGAACCTAAAAATCGTGCCAAAGAGAACTATGAGAAGTGATGACAGAAATGTAAGAATTCCCTCCCACGTGAGCCATGACAGCCAGTATGCAGAATCATAAAGACCCATCATAGTCATCGCCTGCAAGGTAATAACTATATCAGCGTTAAAAAAAAAAAATTCCTGTAAAACTGATAGTTATGCTTAATAATTACATCTCAGTTTCTTTTTGGCAAAATAATACCTGCCGTAGTTTCAATTCTTTCTCCACCACCAAAGAACTCATCTGAATTACAAAACCAAACATGGCGGTTGCAACGAAAAAAGGTGGCCCTACTGTACTCATTGCGTAGAGGGTTTCCACCTCAGGATGTGCAAACTCCTTAAGTGAAACCACCCAGCTAAAGTCTGGAACTGACCATGTGGAAATTCATCAAATAAGTGACACAATTAGACCAAAGAAAAATTTTGAACTTCCAGCTTCATGTATCATGTAAACGAAAAAGCTTTAGCTACCAGAAAAAAGAATCGAAAACACGTTGATACCTCCAATCAGAGACCTTGCAATTTCACGCTCTGCCGCAATCTGAAGTGGTATTTGAAACTTCAGTGTGGGATCTTCATAATTTCCTCGTTTTTGAACTGGTGTTGAATTAGTCTGTATGCCATAGCTGATCACAGTAGCATTTATTTCTGCAAAATGCAAAGCTCCTGGGGTATGCATAGGATTATCAAGCAGCCACTCATCTACTTCAGCTGCTGATCTAAATGACTTGACCTGCATATGCAAATTAAGGTTGTGACCAGGACGAGTATACGTTGTTATAAAGTTTTCCACATAAGACTTCTTGTTCTTACTAACTTTGCTGGAAGGAATTGGCCTTCCGGGATTGTTCGCCATGATGGCACCAACGATTCTCTGGATCCTAGCGCTTCCATTTCCGCTCCACGCAAAGTCAAGGCAAGGAAGCTTGACATAGAACTTATCCTCACATGGCGGAATCAGAGGAGAGACCAGAGGCCGAGGATCCGTGAGAGTCCTATGATACGTGGAGTAAGAATAGCGAGCCTTGATGGCTTTCTCGGTACAAAAGATGAGGAAAACAAAGAAGAACGAAGTGAAGAGCTGAATGAAAGTCGCCCTCTTGTTCCGCCATGAGAGCGAAAAATTCTTCCAAAACAAGGCCTTGTATTGTTGAAGTAACAAGGTGAAACCGCTATGCAATTTGATCATGGTTAATTGGAAATGGTAACGTTGGAGTTATGAACTTTATATTATATGCATGTGATCAAATGAAAAACAAATCTTATTAGTAGTGTCATATATTGTGACGAATCATGTACTGTAGTGGTTTTTATGGTTAATATGTGCGCCTCTAATAATAGGAGATATCAGAGACGTTTTTCTAGAGGTTATCGAGCTTGTTTCTACTAATGTTTGTGGCCAACTAAGATGCTTTGGACATTATTAATATGACAAAGAAGAGATCTCTTTTTTTCGACGTGGGAAAAATCGTCCAGTATGTGTCCGAGAAATTACAGCTCTTGTTAGATCGTTAGTATTGGATATGAAAGCATCTTATACTGGCTGCTATCATTACAAGATGATATATAGTCTGTCTCAATCAGGAAGACCCCGCAAATGTGGCCTTATTTGTTTTTGTGTTAGGAAATTGTTATTTCCCATACTAAATTAGTCCACATATTTAATTTAGTTATGCTGTACTATATTTTTTCATGTGGAACAATCTAATTGAGTTGAGTTAAGTAAGCATCTGAGTACGAGTTAACAATGTGGATATCGGATTAGGCGATTCAATTAAGGTTGATGAATACATAATTAAATCATATATAAAATAAACTATTAGGTTAAGGTCTCCACGATAAAATTAGTATGTAAGATCTTCACTTTTGGCTACCATTACAGTAAGAGAAATCCATTAAGTCCAACTTGAGTGTTTTGGCTATGAGAAATCTCTAACCCTCAAGCTCTTAGATTCATTATGCTTCCGTGATTGTGATTAAGTACAGAGGCTCTATTCGCTATGAACATAGATATTCTCAACAGCCTAATTCCTGAAAATTTGATATGAACGATTCTAGGGTTGACTTAGATTATATTCAATCCATGTTTATGTTCAACAAGTGATAATAGAGTGAGAATTCGTGTTTAGGTCGAATCATGCATGTCTCTAGTTTTGAATATCTTTTCTTGTTTGGTTTTCTAGGTTTAGATATAATATGTATGATTTATAAATTTACATAATTTTATTGAGATATAAAGTATTTGAGAGTTAAATTCTAACTTTTGTGTTGTAAAGTATGAAATTTAGATAAAAAAATTGCTTAAAATCACATTAGAGTCGAGTTAACCGATATTAAAAATTAGGTAATTGTGCTTATAGTAAAAGGCTTTAGCGCCGCGGTGCCCACTTCTAGAAACTTAGCGCCACGGTGCCTAGTCTTGGGTTAAGACTTTAATTTTTTGTGGCCAACTTCATAGTGCTAGCTTTCTAGCGCCACAATGTTGATTCATCCAGCCACTTAGGTCATTTTTGACTTAATTCAACATTATGGTCTTATTTTTGGGTAGAATTGAGTTATTTTGGCTCAATTCTAAGGGTTTCACACCAAAACTTAATCAATTAAGTTTAATTATCTCAACAAACCTTAAGAACGACCTACACTTTGTCCGTTAAAAACTCTATTCGGTTTAAGCGTTGATAAAAGTGCATAAACTCAAATAGTCAACCACTTCCTTGTGCATTGAAATTTTAGTTTATAATTTTGTGCATTTTGGTTGATTTTCTTTACACTACTTGTTTTGTATTATGAAATGAATAGGTTATAATAAGTTACCAAAGTAACCTCTATCGTGCAGATTTATTTATGTTAGGGTATAAAGACATTGGTGTGTTTATTATTTATGCAGATAAAATAATGTCCTATAAAATAATTTATTATTTTGATATAATAAATAATATTTACCAGATTATTTGCTATGTATTTGTTATTAATAAGTTTAATGTCATGAATTTCTATTTCATTTATGTCCCATTAATATACATATGATGTCTATGTTTATATTATACAAACATATAAAAGATTCCAAGAGAGGTAATGAGTAATTAAAAATTATTCGTATGATAAGTTTAAATATGAGAGATATTATTCTTTATTTCTTTGTGTCTAAACTAAATTGTTCGCATTCTATATATTAAAGATTAAATACTTTATAATGCTATAGAATGTACTATTGTCTATTTCAATGTGATTAATGAAGTCTCCAATTATCAAAATAAGTCTTCGGATATAAACATTAGTGTGTTATAAGAAAGTTATAATAACATCGAATAAGACCGAGTGAATTAAAATTTGAGGTTAAATACCAAAACTCAATATTCTAATTTCACTAATCTAGCAGTATTGTAGAATACCTTAATCCTACTGATTAACAAACTTACTTTCATATGTTTTGTCCTTTTAAATTACTAAATACTAGTTCCAATTTATGGTTTGAACTCTGGTATCTTAGAAGATAATGTATATGAAATATTTTTTCTTATTCTTTGCCCTATGCTTGAGATTTAACTCATGTGTTTGCAATGAGCTCATCAATTTCTCAACTTTTATAGTGTACGGAATTTTATTCTCTATTATTGCCGTGATTTTTGGTTGAAACTTTACAAGCAAAGAGCGAACAATTTTTCTGACTATCTTGGTATCTGAAAAACATTTTCCCAGAGCAAAAGACTTGCTAGCAATATCATAAAGCTTTGTAAAATATTTAAGCAAGGTTTTATCTTCTTTCATTTTTAATTCCTCAAATCTAAAGGTCAACATTATGAATTTGATTCATTTCATGTCTCTAGAACCTTCAAAATGAGTTTGTAAGATGTCCTATGCCTCTTTGGCATATTCATAACTTGTAATCATTTTAATTCTATTTGCATCAACTCTATTAAGAATGTCATATAAAGCCTTGGAGTTGTAATTTGCTAATTTACCATCCACAGATTACCAACTAACTTGAGTTTTAGAATAACATTTCCTGCTTCATCCTTAGTAGTTGGATGTTCCCAACCAGTATGGACGGATCTCCATATTTTTTTCATCAAGTATCTTGATAAAAGCCTTTACAAAGTGCCTTCCAATATGAATAATTAGATTTGTCAAGCAGTGGGGGAGACGTGTAATAGACCCACCATTAGTAAAGAATAATATACTTGAAATACACGACAAAAAATCCATAAGATCTCTTAAAACAAGACGTTAATGACCCACTCTGAAACAAATTATTATAACCATTTTTCAGTTTCTTATCGAGTATAATTAATTTTTCAATAAATTATGTGAGGTGGTAGTACAGATTTAAATAAGAAGTAAAATATGATACAAAAAATATTTTTATTTGGTTCAAATATTTCCTAATAGTCTATATCTAAGGGGTCACTCCCAAAGGAATAAACTTATTAGTAAAGATCAACGTAAAAATAAACACGATTGACTTATACAATTTAAGAACTCATTTTTCTCAGAATCGACCTTCTCTTGAAGATACTTTGTACTTCTTCTGAAACACTCTATGACTAAAAATCCCTCCTAGTCTCACAACATCAGATATAGACAAATTCTTTTACAATTGTTCTAATGGAAATTATAAATATCCAAGGCATGCAAGGACTCTATTTTAGACTAATATTTAGAGTGAGAAGCACCCTTATGACTAGAAATCTCTCCTAGTCTTACAACATCAAATCGACATAGATTCTTTTACAATTGCTCTAATGGCAATTATAAATATACAAGGTATACAAAGACTCTATTCTAGACTTCTATTTAGAGTGTTTGTGGTCTTCTAATACTTGGTAATTTATAAAATTACTTTCAATCATAATAAATGTCGATTAGAAGGTAAAAGGATCAATCAAAAATATCAAATTCGTATTTTAGACTGATCTAAAATTTTTATTGATTATGTAATAATGTTACAATATTGACTTTGTCTAAAATAATTATATTATAATATCTTGAGAAAAATGCTAATTTGTTTCCTGAAATAGTAAATTCAATTTCTCATCATTTGATCAGCAAATCAATACAATAACAACATTTAGACTCAACAATAATTAGCTAGAAATAAATATGGAAACACCAATCTTGAAATATATTGTTAAAAGAATATTAAAAATTCACACAATAAGATTGTTTCAAAAAATAATACATATAAGCTGTCAAAGAGATTAGAAAATAAAGTCCAAAAAATACTTTGAAAAGATTAAGATCATATTTGATTAATGTTGGATTGATTTACATAATTACAAAATAATTAAGTCTCATTAATCACACCCAAAAGGGAAAGAAATATTGAGAATTAATTTTCTTGCAAAGCAAATGTTAACCACAAATATTTCTAATCAAATCCCTATAAAACTGAACAAATATTCGATCAAAAGATAGATGTATATTATGTTAAACACGTTAAAAATACTAGGTCAAATATTTAAGTTGATGTTGCAATATTGAGACAGATTCACCATTTGTCCAAAATAAATAGTAATGTTACAATATCTAAATGATAACAGACTTTTCAGAATGTTAAAAATAGAAAATAATAAAGCTTTTCAACATTGAAAAATTCAAACAGACAGCCGTGCAGTTGCATGTTTAGTTCAAAAATTCTCTCTTCTTCAATATATTCATTTAATATGATATAACTAATGATAGTATATCATATGCTTATTGATGAACTTATTCTAAATTATCCAAAAAGAAAAAAAGAAAAAGGTTTAGATAAAAACGTAGTATAAATGTTGTGTTATGGTTACATGTATAGCTTAATAGTAGCAATATTTCTTTCAAAATGGAGATGTTGAGTTCAAATCTCTACTCCATTAAGTAAATAAATATGAGTCCCAATAGAGTGGATTTTACTTTTGGCCATTATATACATAATTTAATTCTCTTTCTCTCTTTTTCTCTTTCTCCATTTTTATCATGAAAAAAGGTATAAGATGAATTTTAATTAGGTATAACAATACCTATACATGAGTTAAAAAAATAAACCATTATATATGCATAGATTGTGTTGTGTTTCCAAACATGCGCAAGCTTCATAAAACAACATAAATCTTCACAAAATTACACTTATACTCTTAGTTTTCTTTATACTGAAAAATAAACGCCACTAATCCGAAAAGCCAAAAATGCCCTACTATCATATTTTACTAATAATTACGTCATGTGATATGTTATCATATACTTAAATTAAATCAAAAATGTTATGAACCATACTAGTATAACGTATTTTTGTTATGAGAAAAACATATGAATATATTTTTCAAAAAAAAATACAAGTCTATTTCCAATTTTACAATAAAGAATGTATGAATTTGAAGGTAAATATATAGGGGAAGTTATGCCAAGTGGTGCTTTTGGAAGTTGGTCTTCTTCTTCTTTTTTTTCTTTTTTTTTTGAATGAAACAATTTTATTAAGGCTGGTTATATGACACACCCATGTTACTCTTCCAATGCTATTCTCAAAAAATAATATTATTTTTATTTAAATATCTTCATATTTCAATCCCTACCCCTCTCATTCCTAAATCCAAATGAACATTTTCATTCCCCACCCACAGAAGCCACGATATTACAACCTCTTCTAATTCAAATATAATCCCATAATTCATTTGATTTGAATCCAAAGATTATAGAAACAAGAGATTTTAAAAGTTACAAAAGCATAAAATTTTCTTTGAAGTTCTAGCTATGGATTCTTGAATTTGGATTTTGGAAAAAATGTTAGGGCTTCTCTTTTTAATTTTAATCCCTTTTTTTCCTTGCCACCATTGCTACTTAAATTGATTGAGGAACAATTCTTTTAGATCCCTTGGTTCTGTAAACCATAATTCAATAAGGGCATAATGAGGTTTTAACGTGTTTTTGGATAAAAAATGGATAAATTTGACCTAAATTCAAGTTGGGCTTAAATGAAAGAGTTCTGTGAATTTTGGAGCTATTTTTTAATTTTTAAGGATTTTGGGGCTAGTGAAGAGAAAGTTGGAGAACTGTGGGTCAAAATAAAATTTTAAGATATTAATACCCATTAGAAGATAGACCACGTGCGCCATTTGGCTTAGAACCCAGTTTCTCTCTCTCTCTCTCTCTCTCTCTCTCTCTCTCTCTCTCTATGCCTTTAGCCCCAAACAACACCCATTATTGCCCTTTGATCGACCCATCCTGAGTTGATTTCAAGCCAAGCCATCACCACCATCTGATCAACGATCTTCAAGAATCCCATGTTATATAATTTATTGAACGCAAGTGCATGCCACCAAATAAGTAATATAGTGTAAATAAAGTATCGTTCCACAGAGATTTGTATTGCCAATTACTAAATTATATTAAGTCTAAATTTTTTTGAACAATTGTAAATATGACAATTGAAAAGAAATTAAATAAATAAATAAATTCAAGCTTATAAATGACTCAATAAAACTTCCAATTATTAAAAATCTAGGGTTTTGATTTTACCTAAATTAATCTATCTGAACCTATCAATCCAACCACCTTATGTTCATTCCCTATACTAATAGTGAATCTCTCTTATTTTTTCATCAATCTTTCTCAAGAATTGATAGGCATGTTTTAATAAATAAGTTCCAATATCTCTGTGTAAATTATGAATCTAACAAAACTCATTAAGCATAATAAATTCTTATTATCGTACAAGCTTTATAGATATCTCTATTCTATGATAATCTCATGTCACATTAGTTAAGACAAATTCAATCCTTTCTTCTTAGATTTTGGATTAAACCTCTAATTTCATGCAAAAGTTGGCTAAACCCTCACAAGTATTAAGTATAGATTAATACAATTAGAATAGAATGGGAAATAAACATAAATTGAAATTGAAATTGAAATAATTCAAGACATCATAATCTGGCTACATCGTAGCCCTAGAAAATTAAATTAGTTCATAGTAAAGAGAAAAAAAACTCTAAACATAGAAGATAAAAGAAAAGAAGAATGAAATAGATTTGAAGTAGAATCAATGGTCTTCACCTCCGAATCATTGCTTGATCCTCCTTCGATCCTTCATTCTCTTTTTCTCCCTTATTTTCTAAGTTATTTTTTGGCTTGAGAATATCCTAAATAAGTCTAGAAAAGATCTATTTATAAGCTAGAAAGTGGTCACTACAAAAACTAGGTGAAAAGATGTCTTAAGATGACATATACAAAAATTCCCACAGCATGGCGTCGATAGTATGGCACTGGGGTGCCACTCTTGTTATCTACCATTTTTTCTTTTCTGAACTAGCATTGAAGCGCTTTCTACATGGCGCTAGGGCACCACTTCCTCTAGTCCTTGTAAACTTCATCTTATTTTGAGTCTTCTAAGCACTCTAGTACCAATGATAAGTGCCAAGGTGCCATATTCTTCTCTCTACTTGCCACAAACCATGCCATTATCTCCAATTATCACCAAGTACACTGAAATTATCTAACTTATAATCAAAACATCAAAAACACAAATAAAACCCCCCAAAAACTCCGAGAATTCACTAAATTTCATGCTTAAGTGGTCTCGAATTCGTGAATAAAACTCACTCATCACCCCATAACCAGAGTGATGTTGTTGAAAAATAAGAATGTTACTGTGGACTTTGTGTCACCACCGTGCCGCCGTCTTACCGTATGGAGAGATTTGAGCAGTCTCATTGAGTTCATATTGTCATAACTTTCACTTTATACTTATCTTGTCCCCCAGTTCGCTAGTTATTTTGTGTGTTATAGTCCAAGTGGTCAGATTTTGCTTAGGCAATCGAAATGGACAAATGTGAGTTTAGTGAGGTTGAAAAATAAGTGTTAACATATAACATTGATATGTTTTGCGGCTGACACGAATTTTGATACGCTGAGACTTCATAATTGCCTTAATTTGTGTGCTAAGGGTCGGGTTTCACCTGGTTCCAAATTGGATGACTTATACAACTATTCTAGCTATTTTTAATGCTAGAGAAGCATCCACAACCTCAAAATTGCCATTTTAGGCTTCAGTGAAAAGTGATCATCAAAATAAGCAAGATGAGACTCAGAAATGCTTAGTGGCCCTTTTGTTCGGCCGTCCCTCAATACCATGAGCATGCGATAGTCTCGTACAACTCTCATAATGAGGTGGAGGGTCCTATTACCTTGGTTTCTATTGTATTTTATGTAGATTGATCATAGTATGAGACTTTGGAAATTAGTGAATTATATTAGATTGAATCGTTTACAATTGTTGTTTTGATGGATTGTGACATTATGGAATATTGTGAATTGCTTTGAATGTTTTGTATAAGTGATAGGTATCAAGTTTTTCTATATTTTATGTCAATTCTTCACATGATTTTATTAATTTTCTTGATAATTTTGTGATACTTATCTTAATTTTTATATTTTAGGTTAATTTTGAGGAAAAGAGTTGGAAGAACTAGTGAAAGAAGAAGAAAAAAAGAAGAAGTTGTGGTAGAATTTTAGCACCATGATGTTTGTAATGTGTAAATTTGATGATTTTTTTGTCTTTTGATCTTTTTGGACTCTGATTTCGCCTGAATTTTACCTAATTTGCCTCGTAAGTTGACTTCTCTATAAAAAAAGGACCCTTAGATCAGAACTAAGGTGTGTGGAACTTATTAATACCTAAAAAAATGGAGAGAATAAAGGGTCAGAGAGAATTTGGAGTGCTTTTGAGAGATCTTGGAGATTGGAATTTCTCTGTGCAAAGGATTTCTGTCCTAATTCTATCAACCAATATTCCATAATCCCTTTACTATTTTTATTCGTTCTTTTGTTTTAGTTTAGCATAGTAAATGATTTGAATATGTATATGAATATGCTAAACTACATTTTCAATTTTAGTTAAGGGAAAATTCAAAGTTGAGGACAAATTTAAAGCCTAGACATGATATAAAACTATTCATTTTCCAATTTAGATATATTAATTGTTATACAAAATTGTTATGTTTCTTCAATACCTTGATGCTTATGATCTCTATAATATTTGTTTAGGTGCACAACTAAATTATGCTTGATAAATTTTTAGGGATCTATTAGAATTATAGATACGTAATTGTCTTGGGTTTCTAATAACAATAGCAAGATCATAGCTAGGTTAAATTATGTAATTTGATTTGTCTATAGTGAAGAACATAACTATAGGTCACGTAATGTGCGTAAAATTATTACTTAGATTCAACTGATTAGTTTTTAATTCATTAGTCTAGACTGATTGAGCGGGCAAATTTGATGTCATCTAGTTAATAGAAGTTAGGTAAAGAGCTTGTTTTACCTAATGAAATGTATTTAAACATAGGGTTAGTGGTGCATGTCTGCTATCAATAGTTAATAGTTTTGTATGATGATTAAATTATAGAAGTTGGTAAGTTGTTTGAGATAGTGTCTAGGGATAAAGGATGACTTCTTAACTAAATCTTTAATCATATCGAGCTCAACTTACTATTCTTTGCTATTTCAATTTTGTTTTTATTTTATTTTTGTTTAGGTATTCATAAATCCCCTATAATTAACATAATCTTAGGATATTTGGAATTTAAGTAAATGGTAATACAAGTTTTTTATAGGATTGACTTTTTTATTACTATTTAATTAATCTTGGCAATAGAAATAGAAGAAATTAATTTGGCATTTAACGACACATGCCAATAAGTTTTTGTGCAGATTTGATTTTTTAGTTTGATTAAAATACAATCGTTATGTTGCTGACTTTTCTAGAGCACAAAATAATTCTTAAATGAAAATCAAAGCATGTCTAATAAGTCAATTGCTACATGATTATTTGTATGTATAATTGTAAATACCATAGGATTGCATATGAGATTTATTTTAGATATCATGATATTTAGTAAGTGGCATTAACCTTACCCTTAGTGAGAGTTCATAATCTTGTGTGGGGATTTCTGATCACTCCTATATGCTATGTGTAAGCATTTGGTGCCCCTTTAGTATCTTGTTGGGTAGGTGTTAGGCGGAGAGTACTTAGTACACATAGAACGAGTTGTTTTAGTTCATAATGAGAAGATGAGTGCTCATAGTATGAGTCAAATTTTGATATTTGCATTATGATTTTTGATTATGGTTTTTCACTATGAGTTTTCATGATTGGATATGTTGATTATTCTGATATTTTATGAACTAGTTTTTACATTAATTAACCTTGCTAGTGTTTTAAAAAATAAATGGATTTCCAAAACGGTAGTTGGATACCCTCCTAGATATTTTATGTTTGCCTTTCTTTTCCCTGCTCAGATGGTGTTCAATGCCACTTTGGTGACCAACAAATATAGTAGGAAGTTATTTTCCATAGTAATTAGATATCTTACTAATATTTAGAGACTTAAATTGAGATGTGGTTTATGTTTTTATTTTGGATAGTAGATTATGTTTAGCATTAATAAAGATTACTACTTATGATTATGTTTGTAAACTCTGTATTTGTGTGGATAATGATGATACGTGTATATGTGTTGAATTATGGTTTTCTAATTGTTTTGTAATTTTTGTTAAATGTTGAATACGAAAATGTAGAATTGGTTCACTAGTTGAAATATCAAATGCTTTTTAAAATAGAATTGCTTTACAAATTAGAAAAGAGTTATTATAAAAAAAAATCCCGAGTTTTTAGTTTTAGATTAAAAAAATTAACTTTTTCATTATATCAAATAAAGCCTTATTTTTTAAAATTCTAGCAAAAAAAACCTCGGGTTGTTGATTATATCAAATAAGATCTTAGGATTTTGAAGTCTAATTAAATTGAATTCAAAATAGATATTTAATCAATGAATATATAATGTGATTAAGAATCGATTTTATTTTTTGAGTATTCTATATATATGAACTATTTTTTATAATTTATTTTAACAAAAAGAGTCAATATTTTTAATTAAAGTAACATAGTTTCACCCGATTGAGACGCATGTTAATATAAATAGCTTTGCATAGTCGCTCATGACAATATACACTAAGGAAAAATGAGTAATTTGACTTATTTCACAAGCTAATTTGATTCAATTTTATAATCCAAAAATTTATTTAATAAAACTAAAAGTTTTTGCTAAAATTAGAAAAAAAAAACCTTTTTTTGTTTTATATAATCGAAAACCCATGTTTTTTTGCTAAAATAAAAAAAAACCTAGGTTTTTTTTTTCAATAATAACCCAATTAAAAACTTTTGAGACATTTTTGTAATTAAACTAAGAATTTCTAAATTAAGTGAAATTCTCATTCAGTTATTGGTCCGGGTAGGGTTGGCAATTTGTGTCCATAGGTCGTGTTTGTGTTGTGTCGATATATATATATATATGATAGGTAAATGCTTAATTCGAACACGGCCCGTTTAATAAATATGTCAAAAATTCTAATACGAACACGACTCATTTATAAATGGGTTGACACGATATGACCTTTATAACTTATTTACTCAACAGATGTGACCCACGAACTATAACTTGAACACGGCCTGTTTAATAAAAAGCTTTATAGAAATATGACCAAATTTCAAGCCTAATTTAAGTAAATATCCCTTTATTGAATGTTATAATAAAATGTCCGATATATATGTTTATATACCAAGTATAAAATTTTATATACCAAGTATAAAAAATCATATACCTAATATATTTCAGTACAATAATTGAAATTGGTAGATAAACAGATCTACCAAATGTAAAAATATATATACTTGGATATTTAGCTATAAAATATAAAAAGTAGACATCTACTTAATTAAATTTAAAATATCGATCATCCATTATAAATTTTTCTTTAATTAAATAGGTCAGAAATTATGACACGAATATGACCCATTTATAAACGGGTTGACACGACACGACACGACCCGTCTACTAAATAGGTTATTTTTCGTGTTAGCAGGTTCAACCCGAACACGACCCGTTAATTAAACGGGTTAATATTTACAATCCGAACACGATTAAACTAAACCTAAATCTGTTAATTTCGTGCAGGTTTCGAGTCGTGTTGTCGTGTCAAATCATGAATTGCCAACCCTAAATCTGGGGTTCAGGTCATGATATTTTCTTCATCAACACTAATAGTATTCTCTATATACAAGGAGTATTTTAGAAATTTTATTATAATATTTGTCCTTTTATAAAATTTCATTTAAATAATTTTGAGAAAAATAAAATTTATTAAAATACCGTGTGGGAAAAGTAGACATGAGTGTGGCAATAGACCCATCCTTTTATTGAACTCAAATGAAAATTATGAAAACAAATCAAGTTACATATAACATCTTACAATGAGTATAAAAATAATCATTCATAAATTTGAAGACATAAAAACGTTTAAAAATCTCGGAACAAAAGTGATGATCCTCATCAACGATGTAATAGAGAAACTCCACGATGGGTGTATGAGAGCTTTTCAATGTCATTTTGATTCTTTATGATATGAATTAGTACTCTTGATTGATTCGTTGTAAGAATTTTTACAAAATCCAATCCACTATAGTAATAAACTTTCTAGATTTGGATCATAAATGATACAGATTTAAATGATAATAATACCAATAAAAATAAAAATATTAAGAAAAATCAAAATCACCATAAATCTATATATGAGTAGACAGAGATAAAAAAGAGAGAAGAGAGAAAATAATATGACTCCAGAACCTATTATTGAAGTTGGTTGTCTGTTTTAGCACCTTTTTTTTTTCTAACTGTAATAGTACTATTAGAAAGTGCTATTAATGAACATATCCCGGTGAATCTATGGTTGAGAATTCATATTGTTATGATCGGATTGTGATCAATCACAGGTCCACGAACTACACCTCCTCGGCCTAACAAGTTGCTTGGTGAACTTGCCGCTAAGGAAGCTACAATTGGTATTGGTTGAATGTTAGGAGGTATTGGAGTTTCATCAGAGTGGCCAGATATGCATAGTGCACCAAAATCATCTTGGTCTCAGAAAACTTCAACCATAGTCCCTCTTGGATTCTCTTTGGATTCGGTTCCTGAAATCCCAACAAACCTAGCTCCAACTGGTATCTGTCACTGCATCATTGTAATGAAACAAAGAGTATAAGATCACTAATATTGACTTCAAATTCCTTTAAAACAAGGATAAAATTGGGACACCAAAATTTTGCACAAAAAACTCATACTAATGATGTGGCATTAATATTAGTCACGTAATTTTTAAATGATATGTTTCCTCCTTCAAAAAAGAAATGATTGAAATGAATACCACATCACGTGGTATAAGCTTTTGGTGTCCTTAGCATTACTTTTAAAATAATGAAATACAAGTAACAAAGATCAATTTTAACTCAACCGAAGTTGCAGATGTTGTCAGGGTAAGAGTAACGAATTTCCCTCTGTTGTGGCGATTTCAAGCTCTGCCTGCCTCGCAATACTCAAGAAAACTTCTTCAAGAGTTGTCATACCAACTTGAATGTCTGTGATGCCGAATTCATTTTCTCTATCTTGGAGCTCCGCCAAAAGTTTCTGTTCAATAGTGTAATTCCAGAGGAATAGAAAGTAAAATTAATGGTAAATAGTACTCTTGTTAATTTATCTTAACCAACCTCAAGTGATTTTTTTTGAAGGGAAAAAAATTAAATGGATAGAAAGTAGAAGGTAATATGCTTACAGGCATAAGAACCTCTTTGTCACGAGGAATAGAAAATGTTAGAAAAGATTCACTCTCTTTTTCTGATACAACACCCAAATGCTGACAAAGTACATTCATCAAGTTAGTAACCAACATTTTTATACGTCAAAGAAAAATCTTGAACTATATGCTTTCCCAACTTACATGTTTGAATAACTGCTTAACAACTTCATGATGAGTTGTATGAACAACATCCCTATTCGGAGAAGTTTGTCCATTGAAGTTGACATTAGCGATAAAACCAGCCCCGAACCGTGACTTCAATCTGACTGAGGTTCCAATGCAGCGGAGCCTGCCATTGGCCATTATTCCTATCCGGTCACTTAAAACCTCAGCTTCTTCCATTGAATGCGTTGCTAAGATTATTGAACGCCCTTTCTTTTTGTTCGTTAAAATATCCCATATATGCCTTCTTGTTACTGGATCCATACCAGTAGTCTGCAGGTCATAGTGTGTTACACATGACAGATCAGGAAAATGTTCATAGAAGAACAAAGTGTTATAGTTTGCTTACGGGCTCGTCTAAGATGACCAATTTTGGATCACCAATAAGGGCTATTGCAACGCTGAGTCGACGTTTCATTCCTCCACTATAATTGCCAGCTCTCACATTTGCTGCTTCACTGAGTCTCACCTCAGCTAATGACTCGTCAATAACCTGTTTTTAGGCACAAGCATTTATCTTGAGTGAAAGTCCATAACCTCTTCAGTCAATTAATTAATACTAAGAACGCACATGGTGCCTAGTTTGGGATTACGAAACATGTTCAACTTGCAACATTTGAGGAAAAGAAGAAAGGAAAAATGCAACATTTCATTTTTTTGTATACATACTGAATCTATTGAAGCCTGGGGTAGTCCCTTAATACTAGCAAAGAGATGGAGGTGCTCCTGGCCAGATAGTGCCTCCCAAAGGACATCAAACTTTGAATAGATATAAATACAAAGAAGGGTTAGTCTCACTTTCAACATTCTGCTAAGATGCACACATGCGTGATATATAGGAGAGAGAGCATATCACCTGTGGACAAACTCCTATCAGTTTTTGAATTTTTGACATGCCAATAGAGCTTCGTATTGAATGGCCGTATACCAGTGCTTTTTTTTTTTTTTTTCGAACAAGCAAGTTCACAGTTGAAATTAGAAAAAAGAAAAGGCAGAATAAGTGTCTATCGTATCACTGCTTCGTTGAGTAATCAACACAAAATTAAATAAGCAATAGTACCCTCTCCATTTGTCACTTGTTGTTATTCCCGTCAAACAATTGATTGTTGTGGTCTTCCCTGCTCTATTTGTCCCAAGTAGACAAAATAACTGATCCTTTGCAAAGTTCAGCCATAAGCCCTGAAGATCATACAAAGAAATCACAACTAGCAACATGGATCTGTAATAAAAGAACCCTCAAAATGGTGTATCGAATGTCTCAGTTCTGCATTATATTTCCTCTTTTGGATAAAAGCTTAAACTACATCATTTTAAGCCTTTTAGTATCGACAAAGAATTATTTATTATAATGGAAAAGAAAAGAGGGGTAAATTTCTTGATTGTGAACTGTCCTTCAAAGAGTATCTATGGCTAATTCACACTATCAAGAAGTAACAATCAACTCAATTGAGACTATCACCATCTCTATTTCAAATGTGGCCTTAGTTGAAAATCATAACAAAAAGTAGGGTAATATTTTTCATATCTTAGGACGTTTCTTCCACAAAAACCATGAAACAGAATACCCTTTAAAAAAACATTGGAAATATTAGTCAGCAAAGCAATTACGATTGCACCTGAGTGTGGTTCTTTACCTGAAGAGCATGGTAAGGCAAAGTTTTCTTGCATTTGAAGCAACCAATTTTCGTGCTCTCAGGATATGTCTTTACAAGGCCACGTATCTGAACTGCGATATTTTGATCATTATCAATGCCATTTGTCATTTGTTGCTTTATAATATTTTCCTCTTCAAGGACATCTTCATCATCTGCAGGAATATGATTCTCTTGTGAAAGTGAACCTAGGCACCTACAAATGCTACTCTCTACGAAGAGAGGAGAAAATGCACTATTAGATTTTAGGTAGCAATCTATAGGGAAGCACAAGTGTTTTTTCTTTCTTTTTTTTTTTCAACTAAGAAGACTTTAATTTAAAACTTGACTTACCTTCCATTTTGTGTCCACTTCTTCCTGTCCAGTATCCAGGTTTTAGAATGTAAAACATTGGTTTTCTCATTCCAAATTCATTTTCCATAATATTATCAAAATAGATTGCTAATACGAGCCAAATTATGAACGTCGCCACCAGCCACTTATATATGTCGTTCTGAATAAGAAATCAAGTAACAGATGATGCAGGGAACAAAATAACTTTTCAAGTAAACCGTAAATTTATCTTCATCACCTACAATTGTTATCACACAATCATCATCATTTGGTGCACACATTGCTCGTTTACTCCAGCTGATCCCAACATCTTGAGGAGTGGAAGTTGCGTCAGAGAGAAGCCATACAGCTTTAGTGAGAAGATTAGGAGGAAAAATTGACCAAATGATTCTGTACTGTTGAGAGAATTTGCGACTGTATGGAAATTTAAGTGCTCCAGATAGCTGCAACGAAAAAGAAAATGTTACTTGTTGTCAAATAATGAACTGATTGAATAGCTCCTTTGTCTTGAGAATAAGAAGAGGGGAAATCATGCCTGGATGGTAGAGCCAATGAGAAAAATAAAGAAACCGATAGCTGTAGGTGACGATGATTTGCTTACGAAGGCCGATAACATGAAGGCAAAGCCAAGCTTTGATTGGAGGTTAGAGAGAATGAGTTTAGGTGTTCATAATCAGAAATTAAAACAAGGGCCTATATATGGTGATCTGAGGACAAAACAGTCTTACCATATTGAGTTGGAATAAGAAGAACAGAAGAAATACAACAGCAGAACTGTTATGCAAGAAGAAGTCAAACTGAAAAAACAAGCCAAAGAGAACTATGGAAAGTGATGAGAGAAAAGTAAGAATGCCCTCCCATGCTAGCCATGAAAACCAGTATGCAGAATCATAAAGGCCCATCAGGGTCATTGCCTGCAAGATTGGAATTTTCAATTTTTTTTTTCAAAAAAAAAAAAAAAGTAGAATTAGAAACTAATTCAAATTTACAAAAGGATCCCATTTGAGCTTAAAACTATTTGGACTAATTTCATACCTGCCTAAGTTTTAGTTCTTTCTCTGCGACCAAAGAACTCATTTGAAAAACAAAACCGAACATGGCGGTTGCGAGGAAGAAAGGAGATCCTACTGAAGCAATGGCGGAGAAGGATTTCTGAGGAGGGTGTGCAAATTCCTTGAACCCAAAAACCCAGCTAAAGTTTTGAACTGAACATTTGGAGAATTATCATCAGTAAGTGGTAGCCTTATATTCAGTCCATCGCAGAAAACAATATAAATATATATATATATATATATATATATATATATTTATAGGTATATTATAGAAGCAATATTCATAGTAATCTCTCACAGTAAAGAAAATGAGAAAGACCTTCCGGTTCACAAAGTTCTAATACCTCCAATCAAAGACCTCGCAATCTCACGCTCCGCGGAAATTTGGAGCGGGATTTGAAATTTGAAAGTGGGATCTTCAAATTTTCCTCTCATTGTTACAGAAGTTGAATTAGTCTGAATCCCATAGCTAATTACAGAAGAGTTTCTCTCCATGAAATGTAAAGCTCCAGGACAGTGCATGGGATTACTATAANAAAAAAAAAAAAAAAGTAGAATTAGAAACTAATTCAAATTTACAAAAGGATCCCATTTGAGCTTAAAACTATTTGGACTAATTTCATACCTGCCTAAGTTTTAGTTCTTTCTCTGCGACCAAAGAACTCATTTGAAAAACAAAACCGAACATGGCGGTTGCGAGGAAGAAAGGAGATCCTACTGAAGCAATGGCGGAGAAGGATTTCTGAGGAGGGTGTGCAAATTCCTTGAACCCAAAAACCCAGCTAAAGTTTTGAACTGAACATTTGGAGAATTATCATCAGTAAGTGGTAGCCTTATATTCAGTCCATCGCAGAAAACAATATAAATATATATATATATATATATATATATATATATTTATAGGTATATTATAGAAGCAATATTCATAGTAATCTCTCACAGTAAAGAAAATGAGAAAGACCTTCCGGTTCACAAAGTTCTAATACCTCCAATCAAAGACCTCGCAATCTCACGCTCCGCGGAAATTTGGAGCGGGATTTGAAATTTGAAAGTGGGATCTTCAAATTTTCCTCTCATTGTTACAGAAGTTGAATTAGTCTGAATCCCATAGCTAATTACAGAAGAGTTTCTCTCCATGAAATGTAAAGCTCCAGGACAGTGCATGGGATTACTATAATGCCATTCATCTACTTCACCTGATGTTCTAATGACTTCACCTACGTATTATTAAACAATATTGTCATGACACCATAGATTCGAAATCTTACTGGTTTCTCTGTGTAAGTACTTTCCGAAATATTCCCACTTCGGATTCTCCGAATACTAAAATAAAAACCAATGTTTGGTCCATTTAGTTTCAGCTATTTTAGCAAATTTGCACGCTTTCAAATATATACCTTGTTAGAAATAAATTTCTTTGTGACCCATTGGACCATAGTTTAGTTATTTAGGCTTGTGTTATGAATTGAGCTTATTTTAATAGCATATAGTTTAATATTTAAGTTTTTAGAACATTCTTGTATTTGCTAAATTGTATAATTAATTAGGTGGTTGGAGATTACATGGAGCATCTAAAATCATCCATAGAGTAGTATAAATAAAGTGCTCCTCCCCCCATTTTGTATCAAGCAAAAAAGAAACAATTCAAGTAGTAATACGAATTCTTCTCTTCCACCAAAATTCGCTCTAGTTTTTTCCTTAGCCTTTCTATCCTTAAAAATCTCCTATTTCCAACAAAGTGGTATCAGAGCGAGGTTGTGAGTTCTCTTAAAATTCTAAATATACTCTGCGGTTATAGCTTTGACTGATCTTTCACATCAGAAAAAAATTCTTGAGATTGAGAGTATTAGCTATTTATTCTAAACATACCATTATTACATATTAAATCGAAGAACTTTAAGAGATAAACACGTTGCCGCAAAAATCAGCCCAATCAGAGTCTGAACAAGTCGTCGGAAGTTTGCTGCTACAAACTGAGTCAACTCACTAAGTTGAGCTGAGTCAGAGCCGTTTGACCGAGCCGTCTGACTGAGCCATCAGAGCCGTTGACCAAGCCATCAGAGCCGTTTGACTGCGCCATTAACTAAGTCGTCAGAGCCATTAACCGTGCCATTGACTAAACTGTTGACTGTTGACTTTGACCAAGTCGATATACAAGTCAGTTTTAAGGTTTTTCGACGTTCTGGATCTATCCGTATAGTCAAAATTTCCAAAAGCTCACGCTGTTAAGAGTTATGGCTACCGACAGTTTAGCACCTCTTCAAGTTCCACTATTCCAAGGTAGCAACTTTGATAATTAGACTATCAAAATGAAAGTTCCCCTTGGAGCACATGATATTTGGGAAGTAGTAGAGAAAATATACGAAGAACCAAGAGATGAGGCAACACTATCTTCAATATAGAAGGATAGTTTAAAAGATTCAAGAAAGAGAGACCAAAAAGCTCTCTTCCTCATCTACCAAGCCTTAGATGACAACAGGTTTGAGAAAATCTCAAGTGCAACCTCTGCTAAGGAACCATGGGAAAAACTTCAAATTTCATACAAGGGACAAGAAAAGGTTAAAAAGGTCCGTCTTTAAACTCTAAGAAGAGAGTTTGATTTATTATACATGATAGAAACTGAGTCAATTTCTGACTACTTTTCTAGAGTTCTAACCAATTTCAGTCAAATAAACAGAATTTGTGAGAAACTAGAAAATGTTACTATCATGGAAAAGATTCTTTGATCATTAGATCCAAAATTCGAGAATATTATTACTGTCATTGAAGAGACCAAAAACTTAGGAGCCATGACGATAGAACAGCTCTTGAGTTCCTTGTAAGCCCACGAAGAAAAGAAAAAGAAGATGCAAAATTTCAATGAACAACTTCTTAAGGCTCAACTCTAAGAGAAAGAAGAAGATTTTGGAAATGGAAAAGGATGTGGAAGAGGTCGTGGCCAAGAAAGAGGTCGTGGACGTGGAAGAGGATGCTTCAACAATAATTATGAAAATGAAGATAGATGAGAAAGTTTGACAAGAGGTCGTGGAAGAGGTAACCCACGGCATTGGTATGACAAGTCTCAAATCAAGTGTCACAACTGTCAGAGATATGGTCAATATGCTTCCGAATGTAGAGCTCCAAAGAAGGTACAAGAAAGAGCCAACTATACCGATAAAAGACAAGAGGAAGATATGTTGTTGTTAGCATGCAAGAAGACTAATGGGTGTCAAGAAAATATATGGTGTCTTGACAGCGGAGCAAGCAATCATATGTGTAGAAGAAGAGATATATTTGTAGAGCTTGATGAGTCGATGACTGGGAATATTTCATTTAGAGATGACTCCAAGGCAACAGTAAAGGACAAAGGTAAAATTCTCATATGCTTGAGAAATGGAGAACATCAGTTTATTCCAAACGTTTACTACGTGCCTAACATAAAGAGTAATATCTTGAGTCTTGGCCAACTCTTAGAGAAACGCTATGATATTCACATGAAAGAAAATAGTTTTTCTTTAAGAGACAATAGAAATAAGTTAATCACCAAAGTACCAATGACAAGAAATAGAATGTTCTTGTTACACATTCAAAATGATGTAGCAAAATATCTAAAGGCTTGCTACAAAGATTCATCATGGCTTTGGCACCTAAGGTTTAGACATCTTAATTTTGGCGGCCTAGAATTATTAGCAATGAAGGAGATCATTCGAAGTCTACCCTTCATCAGTCAACTAGACCAATTATGTTAAGGATGCTTATTGAGAAAGCAATTCAGAAGAAGCTTTCTAAGATAATTGAGTTCCTAAGCCCATAAACTGCTTGAGCTCATACATACCGACGTGTGTAGCCTAATAAGACCAAGCTCTCTCGATAAGAGTAACTACTTTCTCCTCTTTATCGATGATTTTTCAAGAAAGACCTGGGTGTATTTATTGAAGAAGAAATCAGAAGTGCTCAAAAAATTCAAGAAGTTCAAGGTACTTGTTGAAAAGGAAAGTGGTCGAAGTATCAAGTCAATGAGATCTAATAAGGAGGAGAATTCACATCCTATGAGTTTCAAAAGTATTGTGAAGACAACGGCATTCGTTATCCTTTAACAGTACTAAGATCTCCCCAATAAAATGGTGTCATAGAAAGGAAGAATAGAACAATCTTAGACACAGCTAGAAGCATGCTCAAGAGTAAAGGAATGCCAAAGGAGTTTTGGACTAAAGCTGTAGCTAATGCAGTTTACCTTTACCTGTTAAATCACTCTCCAACAAGAAGCATATGGGGAAAGACACCACAAGAAGATTGGAGTGGAAGAAAGCCTGGAATCTCTCACTTAAAAGTATTTGGAAGCATAGCTTATGCTCATATGCTTGATGAAAAGAGGACCAAGCTCGACGATAAAAGTGAAAAGTTTGTCTTCATCGGCTACGACTCTAACTCAAAAGGCTACAAGCTCTATAATCCAATAAATAGAAAGACTATTATTAGTCGCGATGTGGAGTTTGACAAAGAAAGCACCTGGGAATGGCACATACAAGAGGAAAATTATGACTTCCTACCATACATTGAAGAAAAAAGCAGCAACGAAGAATAGAGCAAGTAAGAGAAGAACTGGAAGAGCCTGTTACTCCACCTACTTCACCAATGACAAGCACTCATCAAGAAACAATACCAGGATCGTCTTCAAGCAGCAGTTCAAGTGAAAGGATACCACGATTAAAGAGCTTACAAGAGATATATGAAGTGACTAAGAATCAAAATGACTTAACTCTCTTTTGCCTCCTTGCTGATTATGAACCATTAAACTTTGATGAAGCTACACAAAGTAAAGAGTGGTGAGATACGATGGATGAAGAAATAAAGGCGATCACAAAGAATGATACATGGGAGCTTGCTACACTTCCAAAAGAGCACAAAGCAATCGGCGTTAAATGATTTTACAAGGCTAAAAAGAATGCTAAAGGAGAAGTGGAGAGATATAAAACAAGATTGGTCGTGAAGGGACACAGTCAAAGACTTGGCATAGATTATGATGAGGTATTTGCTCCTGTCGCCTGTCTAGAAATGGTACGATTGATCATCTTATTAGCTGCTCAAAATAAATGGATATCAAATCTACTTATTTAACTGGAGTCCTTGAAGAAGAAGTCTATATAGAGTACCCATATGGGTATGAGATTAAGAGACAAGAAGATAAGGTCCTAAAATTGAAGAAGGCCATTTTTTTGGATAAAGTAAGCACTAAGAGCATGGAATAGCCGTATCGACAAGTACTTTCAAGATAACAACTTCATTAAATGTCGTTATGAGTATGCATTGTACATCAAAGTAAAAGATAGAGATATCTTGATCGTGTGCCTTTATGTCGATGATCTGATCTTCACGGGGAGTAATCCATCCATGTTCGAAGAGTTTAAGAAAGCAACTATGCATGTGTCTGTCATGTGATTTGGCTAAGAAACTATGCATTCCGCAGAATAAACCCACTGATATCTATATTGATAATAAATTAGCAATTGCTTTGGTAAAGAATCCCATCTTCCATGATAGAAGCAAACACATCGATACTTACTATCATTATATAAGGGAATGTGTTGCAAGAAAGGATGTGCAACTGAAGTATGTGAAGACTCAAGACTAAGTGGCAGATATTTTCACCAAACCACTCAAGCATGAAGATTTTCTTAAGTTAAGAAATTTACTAGGTATCACAAATTAAATTTAAAGGAGGGTGTTAGAAATAAACTTCTTTGTGACCCATTGGGCCATAGTTTAGTTATTAGGGTTTGCGTTATGAGAGATATTTTCACCAAACCACTCAAGTATGAAGATTTTCTTAAGTTAAAAAATTTACTAGGTGTCATAAATCAAGTTTAAAGGAGGTGTTAGAAATAAACTTCTTTATGACACATTGGGCCATAGTTTAGTTATTTGGGTTTGTGTTGTAAGTTGGGCTTATTTTAGGGTATGTATGTCTAATAACCTATAGTTTAATATCCAAGTTTCTAGAGTATTCTTGTATTTGCTAGAGTGTATAATTAATTAGGTAGTTAGAGGTTACATGGAGTATCTAGAATCATCTATGGAGTAGTATAAATAGAGTGCTCCTCCTCTCATTTTGTATCAAGCAAAAGAGAAATAATTTAAGTAGTAATACAAGTTCTTCTCTTCCACCAAAATTCTCTCTAGTTTCTTCCTTAGCTTTTCTAGCCTTAAAAATCTCCTACTTCCAACATACCTTACTGTGAGGAATTGGCCTCACGGGATTGTGCGGCCACAATGCTGTGAATGCGGCCACTTCCATTTCCACTCTAGATGAAGTCATAGCAGGGGAGTTTGACGTAGAACTTGCCTTCGCAGGGCGGGATTGGGGGAGAGATCAGAGGCTCATGTGATGATGTTTTTGGAGAAGGTGAACTGAGAGAGGCGGGTTGCAATGGCTTTCTGGATACACAACATGAGAAAGATGAAGAAGAAGGAAGCAAAGAGCTGAAGAAAGGTAGCTCTCTTGTTCCTCCATGAAAGTAGAAGGTTCTTCTGGAAAAGAGCTTTGAATTGTTGGAGCAACAATGTTAAACCACTCTGCAAATTCATGCTTCTAACTTTTACTTCTTAGAGCAGAAAGAAACTAATTTTTGAATTCTTTCTTTTTGTTTTTATTGTTGTTAGATTTTGATGTCAAAATATCATGACCCAAACTCCGAGACAGTGACAGACAAGGAATTTCACTAGAATTTGAAATTCCTTAATTTCTAAAGAAAAAATTTCAAGAGTTTTGAATTTTTAAAATGGCACGATTAATAAAAAATATTTAGAATTCAACTAATGAACTTATACTACAGTTCATAGTCACCAATAAACATAGACTGCATAGTTATTAGAAAAATCAAATATAAATAGTTAATCAAGCTTCATCATTCATATCTCAACATCAAACTAGTATGGCATATATAGTTTACAGACAAATTCAAGGTAGCGTACTTATTTTGAAATGCTAGCATAATCCCTTTATTTAATAAGACATAATCACAAGTCTTAAAATCACACTCCTAGCATTTCTAAGCTACAAACTACAAATAAAGGATAGCTTGTTAATCCACTTATTGATCGTCAATGTCATACTGAATATTACCTGTGAAGAAAGTACGGGTTGGGTATAAAATGCTCAATAGGTTACCCAATTACTCTTTTTGGGAAAACTTTTTTATAATTCTCAAAATATCTGCATGGTTTGTAGTACTGGAACTTATTTTTATAAATATTATGTGTTCAAAACATACATAGAAAATTATTACAGAAAATCATGCTAAAGACCAAACTAAGTATCAAGGTCAAATATACTGAAAATTATAATAAAACAAGTATAATGCACATCACATAAATCAACATCTCACATGAGCTCTCACCATCTCATCATGACTAGAGCAACTTATACTATATGTATTAAGTACTCTCTACGTGATATCTATCTTTGAAAACAGGAGGGACTCCCATGTGTCGAATCTTACTGAGACAGAGGAGCATCAAATGCCTACACCTGCTGAGTAGAGATAGTCAGAAACCAAACCTCGCACGGGTTTATGGGCTCTCATCGAAGTGGGTGTACTAGTCTGTCTATTATAACACTGTGATACCTAAGATGACTTTTATGCATGATCATATGAATTGTATAATATGTGGAGTCTTAAATAACTATGTAGTGGTTTAACATTCTAGCAGTGTTCTGATTTTTAAATATAATTCCATTTTGTACTTAAAAATCCAAAAGTATAGTTCCTAATGTTTAACCAAATCCCAAGTTTAAAACTTGTACAAAATCATACATAAAATGTCTAGAGTAGTCCATAATGTTTCACAAGTTCACAATTCATTAAAATAATTATTAAAATAATTTAATTTAATAAAATCACGAAATTTCATTTTTTAAAATAAATTCTAGTTTTACTAAAGAATAATAAAAAAAAAGGAAATTGAATCCCCTACCTCAAAATAGTAATTATGTTGAACTAACGACACTAGAAAAGTTCTTCGTTGATCAGCTGGTTGTTCAGACGGTCGTTTCCAAATCCCTACAGGTTCACTTGAAAAAATGTATTTCCAAATGGGGCATCAGATTGAGAAATGGAGATCACCACTGAATTTAGAATACCTAAAAACATTAGGCTAAACATAAAATTTGTCGAAAATAAGTTCCAGTGTAGAATCGGCTCGTGGCACATAAAATGGTGTAGTTAGCAAGCTATTTTCTCGATTTTCATGCCACTTTGGAAAATAGTAATATTTTATATCAAAATTTATGTCCCGAGCTCATTGAGTCCAAATTCGAAATCAAAACTCATTTTCGAAGTTTTGAGCATTAAATGGGCTCAAAAATCAAAAAATTATATAAATACCACATTTTGAAAGTAATTAGAAAAATACCATAAATTTCATATCAATTTTCTCCCAATCCGTTCATCCATTTTTCACAAATCACTATTCTTCATCTTATCTTAAACCATATTTTCAACCCCTAAAGTTTCATGAGCAGTGGATAAATATAGCAAAATTAATTGCACAAATACCACTTTTATGATAAAATTGACATAAAAAGTTTTAGGAGCTCACTGGAGCTTCTTGACTGGAAATTGGTGGCAGTAGAGGGTCAACCCAGGTAGGAGAAAGCTTGGGCTTCAATTTAGTGGTGGTGGATGGTGGCTAATGGTGACAAGCAATGGAAAAACAACTGCGAAATTTTGCGGCTTAGGTGCAAATTTGCGCGATGTTTGCCGCAACTAAGAGCCACGACGGGCTTTGGTGACCAGCGGTGGAGCTGTGTCAGGCTATGGGGGAGGCACCCCGATCAGAATCCAGGCTTGAGTCATCGCCGGTGGCAAGTGGTGGGCTGCGCAGGGGAAGGGCGAAGAAGAAGAAGAAAAGAAGGATATGTGGGAGAAAAGAGAGAGAGAGTTTGGGGTTTTATTTGCAATTTCAAAAAATGATTGGCAGTGGGACACGTGGCATCACCTAATTAGACCGAAAATCTTTTCAAAATTCCACTTTGGCCACAAATTTTAAAAAGATTCATTCACTTTAATCCCTCCTTATTTATTTTAAGTCTTTGAATTTTAATTTTTTTTTCACTTTTGTCCCAAATACACCTAAATTTTATTTTGTCTAAGTTCAACACCAATAATTTAATTGAAAATATTTTCAAATTTTTATTTAATTAAATCTGAAAATAAAAATTATCAAAATACCCATAAAGCAAAATTATTTAATTACTCTTACAAAATAAGATTTTACATAAAAAGTGTCCCAATTATAAGGAGGATACAAATTTTAAAACAATACTTGATAGAACATTTTATTTCGGACTTGGTCTGCGAAAAACCACTTGACAAGACTAATATTTTTTGAAAGTTAGTTGGTATCCATGAACTGGAGAAGTTAGAATCATTGCGCGGTTGTGGTAAATGCTTGTCCGCATGAAGTACTACGGTTACTCATCCAACTTTTATGTGCTAAAAAGGTAATTGACCTTTTCTAATTTATATTTGAACAGATTGTATTTCTCCCGTCCAACTATTGGTTACGTAGAGTTTTATCTCCGAATTATTTTTTATTGTATAAATTCTCCTTATCATTTCAAGGTTGAAACTAATTTATATTTGAACAGATTGTATTTCTCCCGTCCAACTATTGGTTACGTAGAGTTTTATCTCCGAATTATTTTTTATTGTATAAATTCTCGATATCATTTCAAGGTTGAAAAAATAATCCTTTTCTTAGGATCGTATATAAATAAGCAGAATCGCTGATGTAGTACATTTTTTTTTTCCAATTTTCTTTAATAATTTATTATATTTTTTATTTAAAAAATTGTACTAAATTAATTAAAAAACTCATTTTAATTAATTATTAAGTGAAAGATTGAAGCAAAATCAATGTCAAACCTGAAGAAAAAAAGGATCTTGAGATAGATAATGGGTTTTCATTGGAGATCGAAGGAAAACCTAAGAAAATCACAAATGAACGAAAGAAAGACTCAAGAGAATTGGTTTTTAGAGAAAATAAAGAAGATGAGAAAGATAGAAGTGATGGATTGAGTAGTAACTAAAGATAACAAGGGGAGAAAGGTGTGGGTAAAGGCTTACAGTAAGAAAATCAAAAAAGTAAGAGAGAAAAGATAACGAAGGGGGAAAGGTGTGGGTAAAGACTTACGGTGGAAAAGTGTGGGTAAAGGCTTACGGTAAGAAAATAAAAAAAGTAAGAGAGAAAAGATAACGAAGGGGGAAAGGTGTGAGTAAAAGCTTACGGTAAGAAAATCATAAAAGTAAGAGAGAGAGAAAAAATTTTGATTTCCTTTTAGTTAATATGATTTAATTTTAAAATAAAAAATATAATAGACTATTAAAAAATTTTAAAAAAAAAACATATGACACATTAGTGATTCTGTCACCAATCCTAACAAAAGGATTATTTTTTTAATACGATGAGAATTTATGCAACAAAGTATACTTTAGGAGACAAAAAAACTGCATTGTCAATAGTTGTGGGGAAGGAGGAGAGTGGAATACAATTTGTCCTTTATGACATATTTGGTTTGGTGAAATAAATTTGGCAATGGAATCACTATTTTGATTCTATTGTTTCCTTCGATATTGAATAAAGGAATAAGGATTCCTGTGGCTAAAGATAACAAAGGGGGAAAGGTGCAGGTAAAGACTTAGAGTAAGAAAATAAAAAAAGTAAGAGAAAAAAGATAACAAAAGGAGAAAGGTGTTAATAAAGGCTTACGGTGAGTAAATAAAAAAAGTAAAAGAGAAAAGATGAGAGAGAGAGGAAAAATTTTGATTTCTTTTTAGTTAATATAATTTAATTTTTAAATAAAAAATATAATTATTATCCTTCGATATTGAATAAAGGAATCCATTGTTTCCTTCCATTTAAAAGACTATGGAATTATCATTTCACTATTTTATCCATATTTTGGAAACATTGTTTTCTTTTTTTGCCTTATCCGGACATATAAAAGTAAGGATATTTTGGTTAATATAACACTTATTCTATTTCATTTTACTAAATTAACTAAATAATGTAATATAAATTCTATTCCCATTCCAATTTCATTTTATTACAATTTCCATTACCATTTATATTTTATTCTACAAACTAAACATGACCTAAATAGTTTATCTGCAGAAAATACCAAAGGCTACATATGGTGTTTAGAATGTTTCTATATATGTGAAACCTACATTTTTATAAATTATGGTATACATGGGGTCGATTTGATTTGATGGATGGCTATTCGAATGCAATGATTATTCCTACAATGTATTATTTCTACATTTGCATTAAATAAGAATAAAATTGGATAGAATTATTGCACTAACAAGAAAAATTGCTTTACTTGTTGACAAATGGAGTAAAAAGTTTTGCTATATAATAAATTTACAATTCATTTGTCACGGCTAAGTAGAAAACAAAATTAGATAGGTCCTACAATATTAATAAGGATAATCCCAAAAATATTCCTTTTATTTTAGCTAAATACTATGTTTAATACTTTGTTCTTCTGAAACCTAAAAATATCCATTTATTGTCCAAAACAAGAGAAAATTTTGAATCTAATTTTCACTTTAAACCATTTTTTCCATCAATCCCTTTTTTAATCTAATTTATCCTAATTTTTCTAAACTATCCCTTATTCAATCTAATTTATCTTTTCGCTTCTCACCTATCTTTCTATCTCTCTCATTTTTTCCTGCTCATACCCAACCATCTTTTATATTCTTTTCTTCTCACCCTCTTCAACACAGCAAATTTAGGAGTATTAACCTAGTTGAAATTAGAAGTGGTACAAACTTGAGCTGATCTTACCACTTTTAATCTTCCTTTTTCTTTTTGTCAAGGTATAGTACTCCTGTTCTTAGATTTTTTTTCCCCTTTTAATGGATTTTATATTACCGAGGATGATATTGTCAAGAGCCATATAAAAAATCTAAGCAATTATAGAAAAGACACTAAAATGCAAATCTTCAATTAAAGAAGTATTTTAACACTAAATTATGAGTTACGGTCTGAGTTTCTTCAGCAACATTCTAATATACTCTTGCACTTTCTATGAGAAATAAATAATATATTTTTCTCTCTTATATAAGCAAAATATTTGTAGCAATTGGAAACAAAAGAATTGTTCTTCTGTTTTTCACTTTAAGGTGATCATATTGGTGGATATTGATGATCATGATCATGAAGAAAATAGATTGAAATACAGGGACAAAGGAGGTGCGTGTTTTTTATTTTCTTTTTTAATAATAATTTAGTGCGAATATAATCACCCTATCTTCTAATTCTAAATTTTAAGGGCTCATTACACGTATATGTGTTTCTAAATTGTAGAGACCTTCGAAAGCATCAGAACAATTTCTTTTGAGATTTGATCTATCAATGGTGGTAAATAGTATCTTGTAGTTCAAGAAAATTTTACATTGATTTGTCATAGTTGATATGGAAGCTGGCCTTTTTTTTTTGGGGAAGAGGGGTGGTTCAGGAGTTATTATAACGTACATGTGAACCAAATAATATAGGGAATACAATTTAGAAATTAAATTAGAATTAATATTGTCACGATTGAAAATCTGAGGCTATGACTTTTAGTAATTTTAAGTGAAAATAGTGACGAACAGTAGTTTTTAAAATTTTAGAAGCACAAATAATATTAAGTCATGCCAATCAAAATACAAGATACCGAATTACTATTTTAGAACCCATTAAGTTTGTATAGCTTATCATAATAATAGACATAGAAATACAAGAGTAAATGTCCATTTGATTTGAGAAATTTTGACAGAAGTAGAATTCACTAGCCTTGTGTCAACTCCGATACTTCTGAGACTAGAATTTCAGGATTATAATTATCCCAAAGATACAAGAGTTCTACTTTAGAGAAGTGGACGAAGGATTCATAATAAATTAGGGCAAAAGCAATATATTTAACTAATTCCTAAGTGATATATGAGGTATTTGTTAAACACTTTTCTAAATCTTTTTTAAGCATTAAAATATCACAAGCAAGATTCCAGACAGATCTGAAGTCTGAACCTCTGATACCAAAACTGTCACGGCCGAAAATCCAAGGCTATGAATTTTAATTGAAAATAGTGATAAATAATAATTTTTAAAATTTCAGAAAAATTTAAGTACTTACTTGAAATTTAAGTTTTATGCCTCAAAAGTAAGTAAATTACAAAATTAGATAAATTTGATAATCATGATATTATTTACTAGTTTTAAATTTCCAAGAAATTCTTCATTTTAAGTTTGGAAAAAAATCCTAATTAATTAGTTTAAAATTTTTTATTAATTCATGAATTTTAATGAAACAGTTCAATTTAAAACCCTAGGCCTGATGTTCAAATGATTTATATAAAATTATTTTATTTTCTAAGTACTCGATTTAATAGCAAAAATCATCCTCATACATCTGCTCAGTAAATATATTACTATTGGCTAAATAAATTTGAATTAAAAAAAGGAAAATTGATACATAGTTAAACCAACTAATGAAGAGGATTAGAACTATAAGCATATACCAAACATGCTTGCTAAGTTACAAGAATAATTACCATAAAATAGGTCAATACCTGAAATAGGAGGAAGTAAGGGGTGAGCACATGAATGCTCAGTAGAAATTTAATTACCTTTCTGAATTGATGCAATTTTACAAAACCTGCATGGTTAATACCTTTTTCAAATTCTATTTATAAACTAGGTATAAAATAATTAGTATCCAAAGTAGACACATATTCAAAACCAAAACCAGAAATATACATCTGTGCATATCATAAATCAACATATCTCATGAGCTCACATACTCTCATCACAAACTAGAGTGACTTGTACTATATGTACTAAGTACTCTTTGCCTACCAGATCGGAAGGATAACCGAATGCCTATACCTACTAAATAGGAATAATTAGAAAAACCTCGTGCGAGTTTACAGGCTCTTACTGAAAGCAGGTGTACTAGTCCACCTACTACAATACCGTGATACCTAAGATGTATCTCATGTGTGATCCTATGGTATGTACAATATATAACAAGATAT